>JBBPBX010022370.1:14981-41476 GCA_038048925.1 Garcialebias charrua
GCTGCGGCTTCAAAAAGGCTGTCGGCTTTGTTATTCCAAGTTAGCTGGGTGTCCCCCGATATCTTCTGCTTCCAGTCCGACATCGAGGCGAGCTCCAGGAACCTCTGATCGCACAAAGCCGGCTGTCTGCTGCAGGTCCGGTTTAGCATGTTAGCCTTAGCTCATACCATGAGCTGCTGGTCTCGCGCGGTGCTGTGTGAGCGCTCAGCGGAGATCGCGGCTGCTGCTCCAGTCCTGAGACATTCACAGAGTTCAGGGAGTGTTTCCAGTTAATTTATCCGTATGAGGCATCCTCTTATGGGAGAAACAGTCCTCCAAAAGCCGACTGCCGAGTGTGGAGGCGGTATTTCCTGGTTCTTCTTCTTCTTCTATAGAGTTTAATGGCGGTTGGCGAACTCATATTAAGCGCATTACCGCCACCTGGTTCCCGCAGGAAGTTGTTCAAAAAAGCACGAAATTATTTAAAAAAAATAATAATAATGATACTTTACGTATTTATAAAGCCATTTGTAAAAACAGCCAACAGTGCAGCTTTAAGTAGCAAATGGGGTATTTTAGTTTTTTATATGAAGTAATAGATGTGTTTTTTTTTTAAAACAATAAAATACCTTTTTTTTTTTTATTGAAAGTTAGTAATGTAAACATTTTTCTTTGATAATGCAGTTGATAATTACTTTTATTTACTTTGTTCTCTGAAATAAATTAGTAAAAATATGTTTTTGTCTGAATTATGGTGATTTTATGGTTCTGAAAATAACATGAGTGCTGCTTCTGGCTACAAGATCTGAAAAGTTTTCAGATCTTGTAGCCAGAAGCAGCACTCATAAATTACAGGTAAGCCATTTGATCGGTGATCGGTGATCGGTTTGTGTGATCGGCTCACATATAGGCAATCGGTTTTTTGATCGGTATCGGTGATCGTCACACATAGGTGATCGGTATCGGTATCGGTTTCAAAAAACCTGATCGGCACATCCCTAGTCCAAACTGCATCTTATACGTACAGACTGTATTTTTCCAAGCACTTAGCCTATCCTAACACAGTACCCTACATAAATATCAAAACACATACATTTAAGAGCCATAATGAAGGAAAAAAAAGAGTTAATTTCCTACTCTGGACTGCTGGTGAAGCCATTTCCTCCGTTCTTCCCTCCCTCCTCCGGATTCTGCATTTGTTTACGTTGTAAAACCGCAGTCCATAAAACAGCTACTTTTCCACAGCTGCTTCCTGTTTCTTCCGGTCCAGCTTGGTCCAACAAGTTGTGTTTTTTGAATGTCCAGAGGACCAAACTTAGCTTTTTTAGGGTACTGGGCAAGCTGTAGCCTCCGCAGCTAAACCGGAAACTGCTGGAAACTGTGTAAATCGGTTTCAAAATAAATAAAAAAAATATTTTTTTTTTTAAATAATGGAGATGCGTGTCGTAACCCCGAAACGTCGTAACTCGAGGCCGTTGTAAGTCGAGGACTACCTGTATCTGCTGTAATTACAGTAAGTTTAGCTTAAAAATAAGTCCATAAAGGCACCATGTAGCAATCCCAAAAGATTTCTAACAGCAGATATGTCTTTGGAAGTACCGGTAGTCTTTTATCATAAAATCTTTTTAATTTCCTTTGAAATGAACCGTGCAGCATCTGAAGCTGAAGAAATAAAAGTTTAAACTTCTCAATAATCCATTTGAGTTGAGAGGAAGAGTTTGAGGTGAAGCAAAGCTTGACGGGTCTCTTACCTTCTCTTCACACGTTCTCTGTATTTATCAGCGTCAGCACTTTTTCTCTGTAATTAACCTTCATTTAAGCAAACCAATCCCATCCCGATCACAGAGGACACATAAATTAAGACAAATAAAGAACCTTGAATCCTTGAGATCTCTTTTGTAAGGGAGGCCTGAAGGCAGAACAACACACATGTTTTGGACTGTGGGAGAAAACCCACACAAACATGAGAAGAACATGTAAACAAAACGACTCCAGGTCCAACCTGGAGATTGAACCCAGGACCTTCTTGCTGTGGTACACCACTAATCCTAATACTACTTGGGCGGCTGTGGCTGAGTGGTTAGAGCAGCTGTCCTCCAATGCAAGAGTTGGGAGTTCGAGTCTACCTGCAGTCACATGTCAAAGTGTCCCTGGGCCCCTCCGATGTGTCCCATCGGTGTATGAATGTGATAAAACTCTGATTATTCTTTGTAGAGATATACAGTAGACTAGTGTTGTATGAATGGGTAAATGAGGCACAGATTGTTGTAAAGAGCTTTGAGTGTCTTGATAAGGTAGAAAGGCTCTATACAAGTACAGTCCATTTATCATGTAATCCATCGTGCTGCCCAATAATAAAAACAATAATAATAATTAATAAATAAATAAAAAGCGAACAAAGGAGTTTCACTCGAATGTCCCCTTCAGTCCCGTTAGTTTTATTGTTATTATCCGTTTGTGTGTTCTTTGGTACTTTTATTGTAAAGAGTTTGAAGCAGTTAAAAAAAAATTGTTGTTGTTTGATGGGCTTTCGTAAAATGTTTTCATCTCGAACTAGTAAAACAAGATGAATAAAAGGAAAAACGTAAGAAACATTTTTTAAATGATTATTTACCAAAGGTCTTGTAATCAGAACATGGCAAGTTTGTTTTGTTTCTTTCAAGGAAAATGTTTGACCCCCCCAGAGTTCAAAGGTCATGCTGTTTCAATGAGACGTTAGAAGCACAGTCCTGTTAAAAAAATAAGCTTTAACTCTGTACAGTATGTTGTTAGCCTGCAGTAATAAACTGGATTTATTGTAGAATATTTTACTAAAATACTCAGTTCTTGGGAAGGGAGTGGTGGCGCAGAGGTTTGAGAAAGACGGCCCGTGATCGGAAGATCACTGGTTCAACTCCCGATACCAACAACATCAAAATGTGGGTGGGAAAGTTGAAGCACGCACACCTGCCTCCACCCTCATTTGCCCCACTTTGGGCCCTTGAGCAAGGCCCTGAACACCCATCATCTGCTCCCCTGGATGGCAGCTGCTCCACTCAGAGGGCTGTGGTAGCTCGGCGCTCTGTGGTTGTGTCAGGAAGGACGTCCGGTGTAAAAATAATCACAACGTCTTCGTGTGATTTATTTCGCTGTGGCGAAAACCTTCATGTTTTTAAAATTTAATAAGATAAACACCTTAAAACACTCACCCGCCCATAATGATGACAGAAACATCTATTTATTTATTTATTTTTATTCAAACCCGTTGAATTCTTCATCCTCTGTGTCGCTGGTGAAGAGTTCTGCCAACTCCTGAGGTAACACGTAGTTCAGACCTCCAGAGAGCAGGAGGCTGTGCTGCAACAGCGTGAGTCCGAGCAGAGGAGGCTGCTGTCGGACACATGAGCTGCGAATGGTCGTGGACCCTAGCGGCCGAAAGTGGTACTGCTCCATTTTTTTCGTCAGAATGAATGGAAACGGTCATATCTCAGCCAAAAATTGGTCTAAAAATATGGGGGAAAATCCATAAATATGTCGCTTCGCCGCATAAGTCGCAAGACATGTAAATTAGGCAAAAAACGGCGACTTATCGGCCAAAAAGTACGGTAAGTAAGAACTGCTGCTCACTCATTTGGCACCATTTTCTTGGCGTTTTTTTTTTTTCTTTTCTCTTATTATTATTCTGTGAGATGAATGCCCCCTCACTAGAAAAGCAGATGATGGCTGAAAAGTTTTTTGATCGTGATAGACAGCTTCCAGCTTTCTTGTGTAGGAGTTTTGTAGGATCCAGGAATAAATCCTGTCAGTGCCGTGATTAAACGGCTTGATTCAGCCTGCTCGTTGATTTCATTTGTCATGCAAAATTCTTTACAGACAAGCTCGCTCTGTTTATGGTTTAGACAAAAATACTGAAATATTAGATGTGTTTGAAAGGCGTCCACCAGATCTGGTTATAGCTGTTCATAAATAGGGCTGTCAAAGTTTCATGGCTGGCTACAATCTCTGTTGTCCAAACAGAAAAAGGTGGAACTGTTGGTCAGGTCGAACAGAATCAACAAGCCCGTGTACATTTTAGATTTCCAGCTGAAAGTGTTGCACTCTTCTTTTTTTTTTTACCTCAGCAAGACGGATTGGTTTTTAAATATCTGGACTAATAACTGCTTCTGAAGGCAAAGACTGAAGTTTGCAAGATGACATGCATCTTTAGTTCATCTATGAGTGTTTTTGACTTGTGAGAGATTATAATCTCATTACCTGAGATAACTTAATGCAGGCGCCGCCAGCGTTGTTGTTTAGGACGCACGTTTTATCAAACGTCTGCAAAATGTTACCAAGAAGAACGTTTAATGAAGCAGAGAACTCTCCTATTAAAAGATGTTTCGGTCTCTTCTTTGAGGAACAGGACTTTTACAGAGTATATGCAGGGTCTTGAAAGTTATTAAAAGTTGATAAATCAATTTTGGGAAAATTAAGGGTCTTGAAAAGTATTAAAAAGTCTTGAAAGCGATTTGATGAGGTATTATTTTTTTTGCTGTTATTCTAGCTTTAAATAATTTGACAGCAAAAAGTATGTATGACTAATATTTGTTTTCCTCACCGCGGATGATTCGGAAACCGCTTCGCACAAATTTAGGGTGTCAGGTTACAACAGCCTTTACGGCTAGGCCTATCTTGTGCGCATGCACGGCTGCTTTATCTCCAAGTTAATAATAATAATAATGTCACATTTGTCATCTGTGTATGTTTCCATACAAGACGAAATTAGTCTCTGCATTTAACCCAACCACCACCAGGTGGGGCTTTATCTCCAAGTTGAGCTTGTGTGTTTGAGTAAGTTGCCGCGAGACCGTGAGAACAATGGGTAAATGCAAGTTTTCTGACTCCTGGTTGGAGATGCCTGATTTTCAAGAATGGCTGAGGCCTGTCGCCGAGAATAACCGTGTTTATTTCTTAGTCGCCATTGTTCAACCAAGTTACTTTAAAATAGCTACGAGTCTTGTTGTAACCTAAGCTATATTTTCTTAAACCTAGTCGTGGTTCAGTTTCTTCTTTTGAACTTTTTTCTTTCCACTGTATCTCAGTTCTGTTGTAGGTTTGAGATTCACAGATTTACAGTAATTGAAAACAGCAGTTTTGTAAATCAAAGATTTGTTGCTTAATAAAACAAAGTGACGATAAGGTCTTGAATTTATTTTGGAAGGTCTTTAAAAAGTCTTGAAAAGGTATTGAAATTAACTTCATTATTCCTGCATATACCCTGTTTTAGGTGTTTATTCAGATTTTAACCTTAACCTATAAGTATTTCTCTTTTGTTTAAACATTTTACTGACTAACATTTTGGCGAGCAGGCAGAAAGAGGAAGAGTTTACTTGTCTTAAATGTAGCAAACGTCGTCGTCATTTAATTTTTGTCTCAGTAATCTGTCTCTGGTTCTACCTTCTGGCGTTTGTCAAATTTGAGAAGTGACGTCAAACGTCTGTTGGTTTAGGAAAAAAAAAAAAAAACGTCCTCAGGTTTTGTTGGATGTTGACAGTGGCGAACTCCTGCAACTCTTCACCGGACGACTTCCCTGAGTCATCCCTGCAAAAAATAGAAAATGGTTACATCAGCAGTTTCTGCATTGTGAGGATGAAACTGCTTCTCGTGATTTAATAAAGATAAAAACTCACTTTCCTGCCTGCTTATAGAAACTGTTCAGCGTCTGTGCACTTCCTGTTGTTTTTGTGCTTCTTTCAATGGCGGCCGGTGGGACGGAGCCCAACCTAAAAAGTAATTTGCCTCACAAAGTAGTTCCTCTTATTAAATGTAAATTACTTATTTGCTGAGCTTGCTGTGTATTGTTTTGTTCTGTGTATTTGAAAAGTGTCATTTAAAATGATTTTTAGTGATTCATCCTCAGTTTTTTTAACTTATTTACCGTTATGGGGCGGTAACGTTCAACGACCCGCATTCATTAAGCAGATCCAAACGTGCGGCCAGTGATCTGAACGCGCAGGTCCAGTAGAGTCGCATTTAAGGCGTCTGGTTTTCTGCTGGTTTTAGCACATTGATACGACCTTTACCTCCACCTGACGTGACATTGATACGACCTTTACCTCCACCTGACGTGAGCTCAAACCCAGGAGCAGCTGCAGTGAAACCTGCTGAGACCAACAGTGGAGAGATTCTGTTTTAAAATCCATTCGGGGCAGAACAGCAGACAGAACAGACCAGAACAGAAAAGTGAGCAGAATAGAGGAAACACAAAGAATGGGACATTTCCACCAACATGGTTGGACCATATTTAAACAATTCTGTGGCTTGTGTGAGTGGCTGTGGTGGGTCAGTGGTTGAAGCAGTGGTCTTGTAACTGAGAGTTTGATCCCACTTGGATCTTCTACTGTATTTGATTCAGTGATGATTTACTGCATCATCATTTTTCACTGTTGTTATTGTAGTTACTTCACTAAACTGTTTTCTCTCATTTTACTGTTAATCTGGAGTATTATTTCAGAATTATTACTTCAAACCTAATTAGAAATCCAATTCAGAAAGATGTGCCCCTGTCGGCTGGGGGCGGGAGACGTCAGTTTCTCTGTATTAGACTGGACTCTTTTTCACGAGACACAAGGGAGAAAAAATGCAAATACTTTGTCAACACACACACAAACAACATCAATAAATTAAATGTTAAGCAACATAGCTCCATTTTTTCCCTCCCCTCACATAAAATTCAATGTAATTTGTAAAAACTTTCATGAAATTAATGTCCGCACCACTAATATTTTTGCTGAGGAGCTGCCGATGGCTTCTATGACGTCCACGTTTAAAGAAAACTGTTCTTAAATCATTTAAATGTACAGTATATTTTAAAAAGCACTGCAAGCCTTCAGGTTTAACTCCACTCTGTAAAACTGCTCTATACAGTACTCAGAGATTCCTGGAAGTTTTTAATTGGCTCCTTCATCTGTTGTACTGAAGGATGGAGGACACACACACACACGTCAGTCAGTCAGTTTGAAATAGCAGCCTAATCAGGCTCATGAGCGGCGGCAAGCCCTTGGCTTCGTCCCGCTGGCCGATGATGTAAGATTTGTTTACATCGATGCTCTAAGCTGATTGGCTGGACTGCTCAGGTTATTCGACACATCTAGAAGGACGTGGGGTCAAGTTAGATATGAGAAGCTCTGCTTGTTTGTTTGGATGGTGAACTGACCACTGAGGGGAGATTATTGATTAAATAATCTTTTATTTTACCTGTTGGCTTTCACTGGATGTCTCACCTGCTCAGATAATGTTTGTTAAATTAAAGAACTTCATTACTTAGTACTTTTCAGACATTATTCTCGGTTAAATATACTTTTATAAAACCGGTATGTGTGTAGCTGTGGTAAAACGTATGTACATGTACACCTCAGATGAGGAACGACATACGACATCATACACCAGGTGGTTATTTGATAATAACAGCTGATATGCAGAAGCAGTGTGTGAAAGATTCTCCATCACTGAATGAATATTTTTTATCAGTCAGGTGGCATCTCGCTGGGTTGGGACTGCCAACAACCAGTTAAAATAACAATTATGAACAAGTCTCCAAAGGGACTTGAAACGTGAGTCAGGTACGAAATAATGTTTACAACAAACTATATAGTTTTGTAAGTCGTGCACACAACAAGTTGTGTCTGTTCAAAATGCAGCTGCTCACTCGCACTCAGTTCACTGAGAATACAGACTGTGTCTATTTTCTCACAATTTTGAGTCACAGCTCAGTGAGATGCTGCATTAATCATCAAGTGTTGCTGCTTCTTTAACATCCATTTATTATTAGACATTTATTATTTATTATTATTTATTATAATACATTTATTATGTTATTATTAGTTATTATAATTTATTATGGTATTATAGTTATTATTAGAAATTTATTATGTTATTATTTATTATTATACCTTTATTATGTTATTATTAGTTATTATAATTTATTATTATGGTATTATTATTAGTTATTATTAGACATTTATTTGGACTTTAGAATGAATTACCTATGCTCGTCAGACAGGCCCCCTCCCTCTCGATTTTCATATCCCGTTTAAAGACTGACTACTATTCTGTTGCTTTCAACACCAGATGATCTGTGTTTGGTCGTTATATTTATTATCTGCAATGTTTTTATGTCTATATTCTGTTTTTTACTTCATTGTGTGTGTTGCCTGTTGTTTGTTTGTTTGTTTGTTTGTACAGCACTTTGGTTGGCCTTGTCACTGTTTTAAGTGCTCTATAAATAAAACGGTATGGTATATATTATGTTATTGTTATTATTATTATTAGACATTTATTATGCTATTATTATTAGACATTTATTATGTTATTATTATTTATTATTTTACATTTATTATATTATAATTATTATTTATTATTATACATCTATTATGTTCATTTTTTGAATAGGTAAAGTTTTAAACCCCAGTTTTAAAGTGGAGCGGCCGTGGTGTAGTGGTAATGGCAGTCGTCCCCCGATCGGAAGGTTGGAGGTTCGAATCCCGCGTCCGCCCACCATGTGTCGTTGTGTCCCTGGGCAAGACACTTAACCCCGAGTTGCTCCCGGTAGGTCTGGATGGCGCCTTGCAAGGCAGGCTACCACTACCGGTGTATGAATGTCTGAATGAATGGGTGGATGGTTGGTATTGTAAAGCGCTTTGGGGCTCCTCACAGGGGGCTGGAAAGCGCTATATAAATAAGCTCCATTTACCAAAGTGGTTTTTGATTCTGTTAATTTTCTCCAAACTAATTTTTGGAAGTTGAAATACATTTTTTTGTTAATTAAGTTTGTCTTGAATGAAAAGTACCCCATGTTTAAAAGTATAAAAATTGTATTAACATGATTGAAGAACGTCGGCAGCACGCTGGCGCAACTGGTAGAGCTGCGGCCTCTCAGCGAGCAGGTCCCTGGTTCAAATCCCGGTCCGGGGGCCTTTCTGAGTGGAGTTTGCATGTTCTCTCTGTGTATGCGTTGGTTTCCTCCGGGTACTCTGGTTTCCTCCCACAGACCAAAAACCTTCATGTTAGGCTAAAAGATAATGGATGGATGATTGAAGAACAGGTCTTATGTTACACAAATATTTCCACAGCATTAAAGAGACAAATTGAAGAAAATTATTTAATAAACATGAAGGTTATGAGGGGTTCCCTGAACCCAAAAAGTTTGAGAACCCCTGGTCTACGGGAGAGTCCAGCTACCTGCAGAGGAAACTCATTTCAACTGTGGCTTCTTTAAAAGTACAGTAGATAAGAAAGTTCATACTCAATAATCCATAGTACAGTAGATGTTTAGATGTTTTGTCGGTCTGCAGCACTCAGGTGTGTGTTGGCAAAAAGACAAAGAGGAAAGACGTCTGCTGCTGTCTCATAGAAGTCATCGTTTAGGACCCTGGGACAAACCATTTTAAATGTGTAATGTTCATTTAAGACAGATTATACAGTACATGGGTGGAAAACATTTAAGACGATGGTTACCTTCTCTTCAAGTTCACCGTCAAGAGAAGTTCGTTTGATGAGAAGGTGATTGGTCTAAATATTTATGGCATTTGTAAATATTTCATTTTTCACTTAGTTTTCTAAGTTTTATTTATTTCTGTTTCAATCTAACATTAGAAAAAAATCAAGGAATATCAACAACAGAGATTTTCTGATGACAAGTGAAGAAGAAAGGATGTTAGTGTGTTCAGTAGGGCTGTGTAATAATATCGATATCGCGATATATATCGATTTTTCTTTCCTAGAAAAAAATTGATATTCATGTGCAAGTATCGTACCTTTTTTTTGTTTTGTTTTTTTGAATGTCCAGAGGATCAGACTTAGCTTTTTTAGATACCTCTGCATCCCTGGCACCAGTGTATCCTCAGAGAGAGTCTTCTCCACCGCTGGAGATATCATCACTGCGCAGAGAAGTGCACTTCTCCCAGAGCACGTCGATCAGATTCTATTTCTAAACAAAAATCTGAGGAGAATGTAGCTCACTTGGTCTGCAGAGTAGACTTTCTGTTTAGAGTTCACTTATTAGTCAGGGTCTATCTACAGGCCTTAAGCTGCTCTGCTAAGATGGGTGCATTTGAAGTTAAATGTTCTTCATTACTTGAATTATAGACTGTTTTGGAGAAGTCATATTACTGTTTAGAGTGATTCCTTCAGATGTTAAGTGTCAAGGTTAAAAAGGTTTCAAACTATTCAGTGCAGGGCACTTGGTGCACTTTATTTACTTTACAAATGCATGTAAGCTACAGTTTTTACTGTTTCAATTGAAAGAAACATGTTTTCTCACCACTTCTTTGATTCATTTTGTCCAGCTGTCGACTTTAAGTCTGTGTCCATGTCCAACCAGAGCCAAGTATTGTGTAGTTGGTGCTTTTAATCAGTTTTCAGTTAAATTAATTCCATCCAAGTCTATAACAGTCTCAAAATGTCACCAAAATCACTCTGTCCCTCTAAAATCTTTCAGAAAATTGCAAAAGTGTATTGAATTGTATCGTTTGCTGAATATCGCAATATATATCGTATCGTGAGCAGAATATTGTGTATTGTATCGTGAGATTATTGTATCACTACAGCCCTAGTGTTCAGATGAAATAGAAGAGGGCAGCTCTGTCATTGTTCGCACAACCACGGCTGGGTCTCACTTCCTGTGTGGCGGCTGGACGCACACACCTGTTGTCTCCCACACTTCACAGCAGACGCACAAAAACCCACAAACAAAAAGGGTTCAACACGGAGACACATGCAGACGACATGTTGCTGCCTTAAGTGAACTTTTATTCTCTCAGCACTTAGTTTGTTGACCAGCTGCGTGATTTAAATATTAAACTGCAGTTTTGTGCAGGCGTTCAGTAATAAGACTCGCAGGCTGCAGCTCGTCGTGGTTCTGAACAGAATGAAGCCGACACAGAGAACAGATGTTTTGATGCTTTCACCACCAATATGGCTGTTTCTGGTCCAAACCCCCAAATAAAACACAACGTGCATGCACTGTGCATGAGTGAGTTGTTGCTCTGTGGTGGATGCACATCAAAGGGCTTGAAAGGAGGTTAGGAATCATCTCTGAGGTTTTACTGATCCCAGAGCAGATGTGACCAGATGTTTACTGTTTAACTTTCAAATGCATTGCTCAGGGGGAAACACTGTTTATGTCTTGTGTGTGTGTGTTTATGTGTGTGCGCCTCGGTCTGAGGTTAGATTGTGAGTCCACATCAGACCGGCTAACGCTGAGTTTCCTCTTTGGTAAAATGTCGAGCCCGTGTGGTGAGACGTCAAAAACACGACGAGTCGAAGCGTTTCGCACCGTTCTTTCTCAGACACGTTCATGACGTGACAGACGGTGGATGTTGATGTCCAGCTGTTGGGTTCACCCTTCACCTTTACTAAGATGTTGTATTAAGCTGAGCATTTACATCTTTCGGGTCAAGTTTTCCATAAATAACCAGAAAAGAAATCCACTGTTTACAGCGTGGTTTGTTTCTTCAGGGCACCGTCATGCCGCACCAGAAGAACGTACAACAAAATGCTGACGCAGAGTCGGAAAAATTTGTTTTTGTTTTTTCTGCCACTGAAACTAAAAGAGAAAAATGAAAATAATGTTCATACATTTATCCTACGGCTGCTCTTTGAACAGTATCGTCAAAATAGACTAGATAATGTTTGGCTAAAGTACAAAATGAACATTGAATCTTCTTCTTTCAGCTGTTTCCTCTTCAGATGTCTCCACAGCGAGTCCTCCTCCTCCACCTCACTCTGTCCTCACTCTGTCCTCTGCATCCTCTGTCCTCACTCAAACTACCGTATTTTCTGGTGTATAGGTCGCACCGGTGTATAGGTCACAGGCCTTGAAAAAAACATAAAAAGGTGCGACCTATACATCGGAAAATACGATACCTCCATGTCCTCTCTAACTGCATCCATATGTCTCCTCTTTGTCTTTATCCTGGCAGTTGCATGTCTACCATCCTTCTACCAATATATCCACTGTCCCTCCTCTGGACATGTCCAAACCACTGTCCCTCCTCTGGACATGTCCAAACCACTGTCCCTCCTCTGGACATGTCCAAACCACTGTCCCTCCTCTGGACATGTCCAAACCACTGTCCCTCCTCTGGACATGTCCAAACCACTGTCCCTCCTCTGGACATGTCCAAACCACTGTCCCTCCTCTGGACATGTCCAAACCACTGTCCCTCCTCTGGACATGTCCAAACCACTGTCCCTCCTCTGGACATGTCCAAACCACTGTCCCTCCTCTGGACATGTCCAAACCATCTCAGTGTGTCCTCTCTAACTTTATCTCCCAGTTGTTCAACATGTGCTGTACCTCTGATGATCTCATTCCTGATCTTCTCCATCCTTGTCACTCCTAAGGAGAACCTCAACATCTTCATTTTCCTGGACAGTGGACCGTAAGTCCTTGAAGTCCTGCACCTTTGTGACCTCTGCTCCTTGTAGCCTCACTGTTCCACATCCTCCCTCTCATTCACACACATGTACTCTGTCTTACGGCTGAACGCTGAATGACTGCTGAAATTAGCTGAAGGAGCTGAAACTGAGTTGATGATGCTAAAATAAGTAGAACAGTAGCACTAAGGAGACAATTGCTAGCTAAAAACCAAATGTAGCCAAAGGCTAGATCAAAGCTTCTCATAGGAAAATACTAGCTAGATGCTAAAAGTAGCTTATAGCTAGCAAAAGGCTTGCTCAAAGCTACAAATAACAAAATGTTAGCCAAAAGTATCAAGACTAGCTAAAAGCTTAATGTAGCAGAATGATAGCTAAAAGTAGCACAATTATATTTAAATACAAAAAAATAACAAAAGGCTAGCTAAAAATAGCAAAAGGCTGGCTAAAACCTTAATTTAGCAACAGTTTAGCTAAAAGCTAAAAGTAGTGCAGCAAGACAAAACTACAGCCAGTAGGTGAAATAAACAAATGTTTCTAAAGATAAAGAGATCTCAGTGTATTTATATGTGGAAAATATTCGTAAATATTTTAGAAAAATATTAAAGTTACGAAGATTAAAGTCGTTGCACCCATTTCCTGAATGAGCTGAACGTTTTGAGATATGAACAGCTAAAAGAGCTCAACGTTTGAAGAGACAGGTTGGAAAAATAAGCAACTAACACATAAAAATACAAATGAAGTGAATGTGCCTGCTCCGTTCATGTGCACCTTTGACGAGGTCATTCCTGTAAAACACGGACTTCATTTATTTCTATCATCTCTTTAAATAAATTAATAATAGTTTATAATTGTGTTTTTTGTTTTAGGCGTTGCCTAGCAACACACCAACATTTGTTTGGTTTTGTTGCAGTTTGTATTTGCAATTATTATAAGTTCAATGGATTCATGGCAGCTGTTTGGAACTGCTGGTACGCCTGAAGTGACCGGGACAAAAAAAATCCAAGACTTTTTTTATTTTACAAAACACTTACTGTATTGTCATAAACATATTACATACTTTATTATTTAGCTTTTCTAATTTACAGACTCATCTGTGTCATTTTTGGTCTTTGCAGGAAGTGGTGACGCCGACAAACTAACGCCCTGCTCCTCCTGCTGCCCCCCCTTCTCTGCTCCCCTGGCCAACATTGGATCTCGGTCCTCCCGGCGGTGGATTGGACCACTCTCATTGGACGATTTGTGAGCGGGTTTTTCGGTCTGGCGCCGCCTCCCCCTGGGGCCGGCGTGCGCTCCCAGCAGCCTGTGGTGCCCTGCGCCCCCGCCTCCCCATCACTGCACACTAGAGCCCATGCTCAGGGTAAGACCTGGACCGTACAGTCTTCTTACTGTTCTTTTAGTTACAGAATAAATCTGTTGGTATCCCTAATGAGACAAATGGTCTTTGCAGAATGTTTCAAATGGATTGTTTGACCTTAATTAACCTTGACCTGTATAAATAATGGTTGCACAAAGTAGCATCACAAACTCTTCAGCAGTAATTTTGCCTGTTTAAAGGAAACTAAAACAGCCACTGGGTAGTTTGGTATAGATGTGAGCGCCACACGGAACATGGAGCAGAGAAAGAAGATAATACGTGTCCACGTTAAAGGTAAAGGCTGCATGACCAAGTCCAAGCTGCTTCATGTTCCTCTGACCACAGCTGACTGTACTGTGAAGCATGAGGTCCATGGGACTGTAGACACTGTCCCGGGACGAGGATGAAGGAGGAAATGTGACCCAAGGTTGATCAGAACTAAATGAATTTATCCAAATCTAATCAATTTGGACTCCAAGGTCGAGGCGTGTCACTTCTGATCGTCACATTTTAAATCATAAGAAGACCCAGGGGGATCTACAAGCAGAAAAATACAAAAAAAGCTGAACAGAAACTCACCAAAATGCATGAAAACAAGAACCAAAGATTCTGGGACTGATGAGGCAAAACTGTTGGGTCCAGTTACATCAGCTGTGTTTTTTAAAATTTATTATTAATTTGGAAGAACTTCTACAAATTAATCTGTCCGTATATCTTTTAGTTAAGTCAAGGTTCTTTATTGTCATTCGCATCACATGTGGTGCATGAGGTGGAACAAAATTGTGTACACAGGGTCCTAGTTACAGTTAGTCAGGAAAATATAAATTTATTAAATGAAGGCTTTAGTTTTCACTTTTGTATTTTCTGTCTGAACCAAGGATACATATATAAATCCTCCATGTTAATAGTTGTAATGTAAATATTACAGTTTTATGTAACTGTCTTTCACCTGTGATTTAAAAACTGTGCACCTTTTCTATTAAACTGAAATAAAACAGTTCAGTCAAACGTAGAACTCTTGTTGCATGTTCAGGTCAGTATTTCAGCTACGATCTAAAATCAAACAGTCTACGTACATTTACTTCAGTGTAATGATTCAGTACAGATTCATTAAATTAGGTTAAGTAGTCATCATTGCTGTGAACAGTTTTTTTATAGTTAAAGTTGAAACACTATGGAGGAAACAGGTAATCACGTCTGCCTGTAGAAACGATAACATTTTATTTTGCAGATGCTCAGTTTCTGGTACGACGGTGTTAACTGACTGAACGGATTATTTAAAACATTGAACTTACAGCTGATAATCCGGTTTAAACAACACATTTAGCAAATGCGTCTGAAAATAGTATTATATTTAAAACTTCACATCAAAACGTTTGTTTATTTGGGTTTTATGAACTCACCTTCTTCCACGTCGTCTGTTGTGGCGTGTCCGTCCTGGGAGCTCGGAGAGCTCCAGTTACGCCCATTATGTCTCTCAGGGTAAACGCTGCAAACAGCAGAACGGAGGCCATTAAACCAGATCCTGCTGCTGACTGTGCTGGACCACAAGTTTTTATAATCACGTTTACAGAGATGAATTATCTGTTTGATGAGGTTGAACGTCGCTGTGTGAGCGCAGGTCAGAGAATGAAGAGACTGCCTCAGAGGAGGAGACAGATGTTAGAGACAGATGTTAGAGACAGGTGTTAGAGACAGGTGTTAGAGACAGGTGTTAGAGACAGGTGTTAGAGACAGATGTTAGAGACAGGTGTTAGAGACAGATGTTCGAGACAGATGTTAGAGACAGATGTTAGAGACAGGTGTTAGAGACAGATGTTAGAGACAGGTGTTAGAGACAGGTGTTAGAGACAGGTGTTAGAGACAGGTGTTAGAGACAGGTGTTAGAGACAGATGTTAGAGACAGATGTTAGAGACAGGTGTTAGAGACAGATGTTAGAGACAGATGTTAGAGACAGGTGTTAGAGACAGATGTTAGAGACAGATGTTAGAGACAGATGTTAGAGACAGATGTTAGAGACAGATGTTAGAGACAGGTGTTAGAGACAGATGTTAGAGACAGATGTTAGAGACAGGTGTTAGAGACAGATGTTAGAGACAGGTGTTAGAGACAGATGTTAGAGACAGGTGTTAGAGACAGGTGTTAGAGACAGGTGTTAGAGACAGATGTTAGAGACAGGTGTTAGAGACAGGTGTTAGAGACAGGTGTTAGAGACAGATGTTAGAGACAGGTGTTAGAGACAGATGTTAGAGACAGATGTTAGAGACAGGTGTTAGAGACAGATGTTAGAGACAGGTGTTAGAGACAGATGTTAGAGACAGATGTTCGACTTGGGACCCGAAGGACGCGGGTTCGCGCCCCGGCCACTATACACCTTGGGGTGTCTATGAGTGCACACCTAATTCTCCAGCTCCCCGGGCGCTTTCTGGCTGCTCACTGCACCACCTGGTGGTGGTTGGGTTAAATGCAGAGACGAATTTTGTCTGTGTATGGGAAACATACACAGATGACAGACAAAGACATTATTATTATTATTATTATTAGAGACGGGTGTTAGAGACAGATGTTAGAGACAGGTGTTAGAGACAGGTGTTAGAGACAGGTGTTAGAGAAAGGTGTTAGAGACAGATGTTAGAGACAGGTGTTAGAGACAGATGTTAGAGACAGGTGTTAGAGACAGATGTTAGAGACAAGTGTTAGAGACAGATGTTAGAGACAGATGTTAGAGACAGGTGTTAGAGACAGGTGTTAGAGACAGGTGTTAGAGACAGGTGTTAGAGACAGGTGTTAGAGACAGGTGTTAGAGACAGGTGTTAGAGACAGGTGTTAGAGACAGATGTTAGAGACAGGTGTTAGAGACAGATGTTAGAGACAGATGTTAGAGACAGGTGTTAGAGACAGGTGTTAGAGACAGGTGTTAGAGACAGATGTTAGAGACAGGTGTTAGAGACAGATGTTAGAGACAGGTGTTAGAGACAGATGTTAGAGACAGATGTTAGAGACAGGTGTTAGAGACAGGTGTTAGAGACAGATGTTAGAGACAGATGTTAGAGACAGGTGTTAGAGACAGGTGTTAGAGACAGGTGTTAGAGACAGATGTTAGAGACAGGTGTTAGAGACAGATGTTAGAGACAGGTGTTAGAGACAGGTGTTAGAGACAGATGTTAGAGACAGGTGTTAGAGACAGATGTTAGAGACAGATGTTAGAGACAGATGTTAGAGACAGATGTTAGAGACAGGTGTTAGAGACAGGTGTTAGAGACAGATGTTAGAGACAGATGTTAGAGACAGGTGTTAGAGACAGGTGTTAGAGACAGGTGTTAGAGACAGATGTTAGAGACAGATGTTAGAGACAGATGTTAGAGACAGATGTTAGAGACAGATGTTAGAGACAGATGTTAGAGACAGGTGTTAGAGACAGATGTTAGAGACAGATGTTAGAGACAGGTGTTAGAGACAGATGTTAGAGACAGATGTTAGAGACAGATGTTAGAGACAGATGTTAGAGACAGATGTTAGAGACAGTGTTAGAGACAGGTGTTAGAGACAGGTGTTAGAGACAGGTGTTAGAGACAGGTGTTAGAGACAGGTGTTANGACAGACTGAGATGATTTGGACATGTCCAGAGGAGGGACAGTGGTTTGGACATGTCCAGAGGAGGGACAGTGGTTTGGACATGTCCAGAGGAGGGACAGTGGATATATTGGTAGAAGGATGGTAGACATGCAACTGCCAGGATAAAGACAAAGAGGAGACATATGGATGCAGTTAGAGAGGACATGGAGGTACCGTATTTTCCGATGTATAGGTCGCACCTTTTTATGTTTTTTTCAAGGCCTGTGACCTATACACCGGTGCGACCTATACACCAGAAAATACGGTAGTTGGAGTGAGGACAGAGGATGCAGAGGACAGAGTGAGGACAGAGTGAGGTGGAGGAGGACTCGCTGTGGAGACATCTGAAGAGGAAACAGCTGAAAGAAGAAGATTCAATGTTCATTTTGTACTTTAGCCAAACATTATCTAGTCTATTTTGACGATACTGTTCAAAGAGCAGCCGTAGGATAAATGTATGAACATTATTTTCATTTTTCTCTTTTAGTTTCAGTGGCAGAAAAAACAAAAACAAATTTTTCCGACTCTGCGTCAGCATTTTGTTGTACGTTCTTCTGGTGCGGCATGACGGTGCCCTGAAGAAACAAACCACGCTGTAAACAGTGGATTTCTTTTCTGGTTATTTATGGAAAACTTGACCCGAAAGATGTAAATGCTCAGCTTAATACAACATCTTAGTAAAGGTGAAGGGTGAACCCAACAGCTGGACATCAACATCCACCGTCTGTCACGTCATGAACGTGTCTGAGAAAGAACGGTGCGAAACGCTTCGACTCGTCGTGTTTTTGACGTCTCACCACACGGGCTCGACATTTTACCAAAGAGGAAACTCAGCGTTAGCCGGTCTGATGTGGACTCACAATCTAACCTCAGACCGAGGCGCACACACATAAACACACACACACAAGACATAAACAGTGTTTCCCCCTGAGCAATGCATTTGAAAGTTAAACAGTAAACATCTGGTCACATCTGCTCTGGGATCAGTAAAACCTCAGAGATGATTCCTAACCTCCTTTCAAGCCCTTTGATGTGCATCCACCACAGAGCAACAACTCACTCATGCACAGTGCATGCACGTTGTGTTTTATTTGGGGGTTTGGACCAGAAACAGCCATATTGGTGGTGAAAGCATCAAAACATCTGTTCTCTGTGTCGGCTTCATTCTGTTCAGAACCACGACGAGCTGCAGCCTGCGAGTCTTATTACTGAACGCCTGCACAAAACTGCAGTTTAATATTTAAATCACGCAGCTGGTCAACAAACTAAGTGCTGAGAGAATAAAAGTTCACTTAAGGCAGCAACATGTCGTCTGCATGTGTCTCCGTGTTGAACCCTTTTTGTTTGTGGGTTTTTGTGCGTCTGCTGTGAAGTGTGGGAGACAACAGGTGTGTGCGTCCAGCCGCCACACAGGAAGTGAGACCCAGCCGTGGTTGTGCGAACAATGACAGAGCTGCCCTCTTCTATTTCATCTGAACACTAGCGTGGATGGCTGAATGAAGAGCATGAATGAGAGCAGAGTTTCATTGAAGGCTCCTGATGAACAAAGAGAGAAGAATGTCTCAAACTGGACCGGGAGCACCACGGCTGAGGGCTTCCACACAAGGCCAGCGAGTGGGAACCCCACAGCCAACAACCCATGACAATATCATCATGTGGGTGTTTGTAAAACCATAACACGTGAATCCATCACTTCTATCTTACACCCTGGTGTTTTTTAAAGATGTGCTTCAGGTGAGAGGATTCTGGGATGTCAAATGAAGCTGCTTTAGACCTCAACATGAGAATACTGACCCCTGCAGGCCGTAAAGTGTAGCACAGAGGGGGGGTCCTGAGCATGTGAACCCTGAGGAACCTTTAACCATATGACCAGCCCTGACCTGGGCTCTGTCTAATTCCTGATAGTGAGTAAATAAAAATTCATATTCTAAAATAAAGACAAATGTTATGGTTTACAGTTTGTTTGTACTGAATATTTAGGATTAGGATTATATTTAAAAAATAGGCAATTATTAAATCACTCAATAAAAACATGCATTTTACTATTAATGTACCCAAAATATTTTCGAAAATATGTATTTACACAGGAGCTGTTATGTGTTTTACAATAACAAAACGTCCTTTATTATTTTCCAACCACAGATAAAACATTTTGACCTCTTTTTTTTTAACAAAAACTTAATTTGAAATGGAAACAATTTGCTTGTCAAATTCCAGAGGTGTTTAAACTGATGTTAATTACAATACTTTTATTGCAAAACATATACATTTTGATTTAGTTGACATGGTGCATGCTCAATAATTCAGGTAGAAAAATCTAACAAGGTTAAGTCAGGTCATCTGGATGGATTCTTCTCCAGATGACCTGACTTAACCTTGTTAGATAAGAAAGAATCAGAAACAAGCGCTCAATACAAAAACAACTGGACTTTATTTGTTGTAGAAAACGTTTCACCCTTTATCCAAAAGAATATTTAGAAAGAATATGATTTTTCTTCTATAGAGTGCACAGATTATACAACATAATAAAAAGTGATATTATAATCTAATCAGGCTGAGTGAGGTCATCTGGGCGGGTTCTTCAACAAGGACTAACCCATCCAGAGGACCTGACTCAACCCGGTTAAAGCTACATCTATCTGAATTATTGAGCATGACTCAATGTCTAACTTTAAAGGGATTGTGACATGATGTTGGAAATTTGCATATTTGTCACAACATATATTTCTTATATCATTCAGCTCTGTTCGTTTTTGCAAAATAAATTATAAATATATTAAAATTTCATTCCAAGTTATGGTAGTTTTTTCTCTGGGACATGCCCCTAAAAATCTGCGCACTTCCGCAAAACGTCATTGTGACGTACCCGTGGGTAGCCGCTACTCAACACGCATGTAAATAATAATGGCGGAGCATGTCGAACAAACACAACCTATTGTTAGTACATGAATGTATTAAAGCAATTGAAGGGTTATTATTCATTCTATACAGTTATTGGACACTCGATCAATTGAAAAGTGATTTAGACACGGTTTATTTCATACACAGTAGTGGGGTTAGCTTCGTGATGTGGCTTCTTTATTCTTGGGCTGAGCTAACAGAGTCCCGATTGCGTCTGAGATCTATCATTTTAAGACAGTAAATCATCCAAAACTCTCATTAATAAACCTTCCCTGAATAAAAAAACGTACTGATGTTACATGATCACGCAGACATAATTTAAAAATACAGGTGGTCCCCGACTTACGAGCGAGTTCCGTACCTCCGAGTATCTCGTCACATGAAAAACCTGTAAGTCCGACAACGCGCACATGCTATCTCGTAAAACCGGAACCGCGCTTGTAAATCGGAAAAAATACACTAACGCTGTAGCGCACACCCATTTAGCGAGATGAGACTGAACAAGCATACATACTGATCCTTAAACATGCACAGAACTTTATTTACAAGCAGTTAGCTAGCACATTACACCACACATTCATCTATAAAACCATACCTGTAATGTTTTTCTGTACAACAGTGCTTTTCTACACAGCACTTTCTATACAGTAATTAAAAAAACTATAAAAACAAAGTGCCTTAGTGCCAAGTGCAGCTACTGTACTTTTAAAAAGTTATTTTTCATCACAGAAACAGCATACAGTAGTAAACAACATTCCCTTACTTTGATTGAATAACCAAGTCACACCCATATGACATCATGTGACACCATGTCTCACATCCATCAGAAATCAGTGAAATGCATCAGAAACAAGTCACACCCATCATGAACAAGTCAAATCCATCAGAACCAAGTCACACCCATCATGAACAAGTCAAATCCATCAGAACCAAGTCGCACCCATCAGGAACACATGACATCCATCTGAATTATGTTGCAAACAAACACCAGAAACAAGTGACATCATCCAGAAAGATGTTGCAAGCATCATGTTTAAAAAACAACAGTGCTAGTATGTAGTGTCCACTCCATGAACTTTAGAAATGTAGAACCAGCCAGCACAGCAACAGCATAAAAAATAAAAGTTTCATTACTTTGGTTGAAGTGAAGGTAGTCTTTTTGGTTGTCAAAACTTGCTGGTCAAACCTGGATCAGATGGGACCGCTTATGCAGCAGTGTAACCATCAATGTGAGCATGTGAGTCCAGAAAGGCCAAGGTAAGATGTGCTCACAAGTCATTTTTTGCAAGTCCAAGTCAAGTCTCAAGTCTCTGATCTCAAGTCCAAGTCAAGTCTCAAGTCTCTGATCTCAAGTCCAAGTCAAGTCTCAAGTCAAGTCTCAAGTCATTGATCTCAAGTCCAAGTCAAGTCCCTAATATTTGAGTGACACTGCAGTCACAAATCACTATAGTTTTAGCACTGGCACTACCAAATTTGCGCCATTTGACTTTATTAACTATAGTTCCCATGGGAGACTGTCAAATGACAGATTGAATTAGCATTTTTGCATCCATTGGTATGTATATGAGGCCATTCTGTTGGCGTGGAGGAGGCCTTGGGGGCATATTTCAGCTGTTTCTTCAACTGCTTTGTGCTCGATCTTTTCAGCTTTATTCAGCTTACTTCAACATTTTGTACTTCTACTGACTTATTTCTACTAATTTCAGATCATTATGCTCCTTTCACCATCCGGCGTCTCGGGGGGGGGGGAAGAGGTACGCGACCAACACCATTTATGGTGGGGGTGGCGTGCTGCTGACCTCAACTCGGGATGTTGTGAGTCGGTGGGCGGAATACTTCGAAGACCTCCTCAATCCTACTGGCACGTCTTCCACTGAGGAAGCGGAGCCTGGGGACTTTGGGTCGGGTTCTCCGATCTCTGGTGCTGAGGTCGCCGAGGTGGTTAAAAAGCTCCGCGGTGGCAAGGCTCCGGGGGTGGATGAGATTCGCCCGGAGTTCCTTAGGGCTCTGGATGTTGTAGGGTTGTGTTGGCTTACGCGACTCTGCAATATCGCGTGGACATCGGGGGCAGTTCCCTTGGATTGGCAGACTGGGGTGGTGGTTCCCCTATTCAAAAAGGGGGACCGTAGGGTGTGTTCCAACTATAGGGGGATCACACTCTTAAGCCTCCCTGGTAAGGTCTATTCAGGGGTTCTGGAGAGGAGGGTCCGTCGGATAGTCGAACCTCGGATTCAGGAGGAGCAGTGTGGTTTTCGTCCTGGTCGTGGAACACTGGACCAGCTCTACACCCTCAACAGGGTCCTGGAGGGTGCGTGGGAGTTTGCCCAACCAGTTTACATGTGCTTTGTGGACTTGGAGAAGGCATTCGACCGCGTCCCTCGGGGGGTTCTGTGGGGGTACTCCGGGAGTATGGGGTACCAGGCCCTTTGATAAGGGCTGTTAGGTCCCTGTACGACCGGTGTCAGAGCTTGGTCCGCATTGCCGGCAGTAAGTCAGGCTCGTTTCCAGTGAGAGTTGGACTCCGCCAAGGTTGCCCTTTGTCACCGATTCTGTTCATAACTTTTATGGACAGAATTTCTAGGCGCAGCCAAGGTGTTGAGAGGATCCGTTTTGGTGACCTTAGAATCGCTTCTCTGTTTTTTGCAGATGATGTGGTCCTACTGGCTTCATCAGTTCGTGATTTACAACTTTCACTGGAGCGGTTTGCAGCCGAGTGTGATGCGGCCGGGATGAGGATCAGTTCCTCCAAATCCGAGGCCATGGTCTTGAGCCGGAAAAGGGTAGCATGCCCTCTCCGGGTCGGGGAGGAGGTCCTGCCCCAAGTGGAGGAGTTTAAGTATCTCGGGATCTTGTTCACGAATGAGGGAAAACTGGAGCGTGAGATCGATAGGCGGATAGGTGCAGCGTCCGCAGTGAAGCGGGCGCTGTACCGGTCTGTCGTGGTGAAGAGAGAGCTGAGTCAAAAGGCAAAGCTCTCAATTTACCGATCGATCTACGTTCCCACCCTCATCTATGGTCATGAGCTTTGGGTTATGACCGAAAGAACAAGATCTCGGATACAAGCGGCTGAAATGAGTTTTCTCCGCAGGGTGGCTGGACTCTCCCTTAGAGATAGGGTGAGAAGCTCAGTCATCCGGGAGGGACTCGGAGTAGAGCCGCTGCTTCTCCACATCGAGAGGAGCCAGTTGAGGTGGCTCGGGCATCTGGTTAGGATGCCTCCTGGACGCCTCCCTGGTGAGGTGTTCCGGGCATGTCCCACCGGGAGGAGACCCAGAGGAAGACCCAGGACACGCTGGAGGGACTATGTTTCTCGGCTGGCCTGGGAACGCCTTGGGATTCCCCCGGAGGAGCTGCTCCAAGTGGCTGGGGAGAGGGAAGTCTGGGCCTCCCTACTTAGGCTGCTACCCCCGCGACCCGACCCCGGATAAGCGGAAGAAGATGGATGGATGGATATGCTCCTTTCAGCTAATTTTTGAAAGATTCTGCTCTTTCTGCTATTTCAGCTATTTAGCTGTTTTATGCCAATTTCAGCTTTTTCAGCTATTTCCACATTTTTTTTAATCAATTGAAGGATTTTACAGCTGTGTTCAAATGACGAGGCGTCTCTAGCAGCAAAATAATTTATTGATAAAGACAGGTTACAGGAATAATCAGAGAAAAAGAGCATTCAAATTATCTTTGTGTGCACACAAAGATTGAGGAGCAAGAAACAGACCTGTCCCTTAGAAGTTGACTCCTGGAATGCTGGAATTTTCTAGGTGCCTTGCAAAAGCATTATTATGGAGATGTTCTACTGCTTCTTCTGGCCTCTGATTGGTCAAGTCACTGATAAGCTTTGGTTAACCTGGCCATCAGATATTTATGCCCCTTGGCTGTCTCCTGAAGATCTGATGTTTTGTGCTTCTGTGTGTACGTGACTCTTTAAGACCGTGTAAAGTAAAATTAAATTTGTGTTTTGAGTTTGTCACACGGCATAAATATGTGTTATTAATCACCCATATAAATCTGACTGATTAAAAACATTGTTTACCTTATAAAATTAAGTCTCAAAAATCATGAAAAAACATGATTTTGCCTTGGTCTGAAACTCTGGGGGCGTGTCAGCGCGTGGGCGTGGTTTCAGCGCAGCTGCGCTCGTGTCCTGCCCCCTCAGCTGAGCTGTGTGTGGAGGCAGACGGGTGCGCAGAGATCCACCTGCTCTGTTTGAGTTCTGGCTGTAACAGCAGCTCATTTTTCCAAGAGTTATGCTGTTTTTAGTGCACTATAACTCTGGTTTTGTTTTTAAAGTTGAGGACACATAACTCCGCTGTTATGTGTTTAAAGCTGGGGTATGTAACATTGTAATGTAGTCTAACTTTTCAAACAATATATTTTTAACATATTTCTTCACTCTGTCACTATCTACTGACAGACTGATGTTAGACAAAGTAATCTCTGAAAAAAACTATAGTCCCCTTGCTTCTCTATCAGCATTTATAAAAACACTGAAAACACAGAGTGACCCGGACACTGACCAGCCAATAAAAACAGAGTTGTTTGTCACGCCCCAACCCACGCCCCCGCCTGTCACAGCCTCAGCGCCGCGGCTCGTTCTCATTCAAAGGATTGCAAAGCGATGCAGGACTGTTTTTTATGTGACACAAATGTATTAAATATCCCTTCTTCATCCCAGAGCTGGACTTTTATTTAGTTTTTTTGCCAAAAGTCAAGTGATCGCTTCATCCTCCACTCACAGGAATGAGGAAATGGATTTGTCACGACTCACGAGCGAATTAAATCATGTCCAAATTGGCTGGTGATGCTCTGCTGATTACAGGGTCTTTTTGTGTTGTTGGACGAGTGATTCATGGTTTTATTATATTTTTTAAACAGTTATATTATCATATAAACACAGAACTTCGCAGCGCAGAGACAGGACATGGAGTGGGGGTGGAGCATTCCAGACATTCCAAACCTGCGCTGACAGAAAGAGGAAGTCACGAGCGAATTAAATCATGTCCAACGTTGCTTTGTGAAGCTCTGATGATTTCTGCTGGGTTTTGTGTTGTTGGACAAGTGCTCTATGGTTTTATTATATTTTTAAAAGGTTTTTATAACATATAATCACAGAATATTGAAGCGCTCCGAGCAGACACACAGCAGGGGGCGGAGCAGAACTAAAATTCAGCAGAAGCACGGACTGCGGCTCCCCCTCTGAGCCATATATGGCTCTGAGGGGGAGGTAGCAGAATGCTTTTCTGCGCTGAAAATATTTCTAACGCCAAATTTACACTACATGCGTTCCGGCTCCGTCTCGCTCCGGTCCGACCTCTAACCTTCTAATTTTGACACTGGCTCCGCACGGCGGCGGCGAGCCGGCGAGCGGACGGCAGTCCGTCAAAATTAGAAATTTTCTATTTCTGCCGGACGCCGGAGCTGTGCCGGAGTCAACTTTTGAAGATTACGTCGCACCAACAGGAAAAGGAACGAGCACAACTTCCGTATTTACAAAATAAAATCACCACGGGCGGACTAATCCTAGCTCTATACGGATTTATTTGTACAAAAATGCTGTCAAACTATCATTTATGACTACGCCTACAAACGCAATACAAGAAATAAATAAATAAATAAAGTATTTTATTCTGAAATGTAATACATCACTTCCTGTTGCTCAAACCATGTCCTGTCGCTCATTTACGAGAGAAGATCAAGGCAGCAGTCTCTACTGTTGTTCTCCTTCTTCCACCGAATGAATTGTTTTGTTCTGACTTACTTATTTATCACTTGATTTATCGCGCAATCTCGCAATTCCCGCATATGCGTCTAGGAGCGGTGCATCCAGGCGGACCTGAGCCGAGCGCAGTTAGTGGAAATTGGACTCGCTCAGCTGCGACCTGCGGAACGGGGCGGAGCCGGACCGCATGTAGTGTAAATTTGGCGTGTCCCAGAGTGTTCAAGAAATCGGATACCCCAGCTTTAATAATAAGCGCTATTTTAGAAGATGAGCAACGGACTCGCTACACCCGGTCCGACCCGGTCACATCGCATGCGGGGTCTGTGTTGGTGATTAAAATAAAGAGTAATCACGTTGATAAGTTGTCTCATCTGTGTCAGCGGAGTCACGGCGTTTCACGGCGCGCGTGGCAGGATTTCAGCTCCACGCGGATCGCTCTCACACACACACACACACACACACACGCGCGGGGGGGCGCGGAGGTGCAGGTGGCAGTGGTCGCTCCAGCAGCACGCCTGGGTTTGTTTGAC
>JBBPBX010022371.1:0-15012 GCA_038048925.1 Garcialebias charrua
TTTAAATGTCCTCATGTGGAGCTTACCACATCATGTAAACCTTGTTTTCATTACATGTCCAGTTTTGTTTTCAAGTTTTGAGCTTTTCTGGAAAGCTGGATCACATCCAAGTCCATGTGAAAATCAAATCACATTTAAATGTCCTCATGTGGCTTACCACATCATGTAAACCTTGTTTTCATTACATGTCCAGTTTTGTTTTCAAGTTTTGAGCTTTTCTGGAAAGCTGGATCGTATCCAAGTCCATTACCACCTTCTGAATCACCTCAAAGGTGTAGCGTAACTGTGATGGGTACCTCATGTTCAATGAGTAGAAAAGTCCAAACAACATGGCTACAGCAAGGGCCACGTTATCAAGTTCCTGCATCACCACGACACCCTCGAGGATTATGCCAACATCTGGACAGTCACTGCCAGGCATCTCTCTGATGACGTAGATGCCCACTGTAGTTTTCTCAATGGCACTCAGTGTAGCAGCCTCAGTCATGTCCTGTTTAAAGATGAAACATTTGTTAAAGACTTTTTTACAGATCACTTTAGAATGCATTAACTCTTATTCTACCATTTATTTAAACCCATGTAAGCAGAATGTTAAATGGCTGTAGCAAAAAACAGTCCTGCCATGCTGCCATCCATGGTCCATTTAATACAAAAAAAAAAAAAACAATGCTTTCATCTCAAATGCAGAGGAGCCTTCAAGATTTACATTAGTTTTTATTTGAAAGACATTAGCCTACCACGCTAAGCGAACAAAAATATTTTATTTTACCTTCACAATTTGGATTACCGTACGTGTCTGGTTCAGTTTTGGCAAATAACGTTCAAACAAAAACTAATGATAGATTCTCAGTCGTCCAGGACATGATAAAATCAAAAAAGGCGTTCAGTACAAAAACTAATGATAAGATTTAACTTCTTTTTTCCTGGATGTTGTTTTTATGTTACTACGGTAGATGATTTTGATCGTTAACCTGGAGTTGATATACTCAGGGCTGAATATCAGTCCCAGTTGGACCCTTGACAGACAAGTCAGGCCAGTATGACGAGATGTCATAATTTTTGTTCTAAGGTATAAAAAGGGGTTTATTTTTTAAAATGTTTATACAAGGTCTTAAGTTTAAGGCAAGTTATAGTTAAAATGTCTGTAAGACTTCAATAATGCCACTTGAAATTAAATTTAAGACCATATTCAGTGCTGGAATTACTTTCAAAACAGTAAAGAGATCCATTTGACTTTGACTTACCAGTACAATAGGATAACAGGAATAACAGAATGCAAGGTTTTAAAATGTTGTAAAGCCAAACTACACACACAAAAAAAACTCACCATGTATTCCTGCACCAAGTCATCCGGGCTCTCATTCAGATAGATGCAGAGTCCTTTGATGAGGGACTCCCTTCGCTCATCTGTGTCATCCTTAAGAATTAACATAGAGAAAATAGAAATGTGAACTCAAATTTCCAGTAGTATGAAAAAACTTGAACACAAAAAATAAAAAAATCGAAGGTTTTCAACCAGTCGTCATATGACATTAACATCGCTGAAATATTAAAAAAATGTACATTTGACCTGATCAGTATGGACTGGACTTTTTATAATAATCTGATTACCGGTACCGGTATATAAAATGATGAATATCTCACACTGGGACAGTGAACAAAATAAAAAAGGGTTCTTTTAGAGGAATCAAAAATTCATCACACACACACACACACTCACTCTACTGTAATTATAACCACAGGTAGATTTGATAATTAGTCATCACACACAAAGCAAGTTGGGCTGCACAATGGATACAGTATACCAATTTTCTACTGAAGAATTGCAAAGCATATGTACTTTATGGGATAGGAAAAGTTGAAAGTTCTTACTGTCATCATGGCAGCTATGTTTCCAAGTTTTTTGCCCACCTCGCCCGATCGCTTTGAAAACACTTTCAGCAGACTTTCAGAAAGACAGTCAAGCTGCGAGAGAAACCTTGACTGCAGAGGCATGTTGTGATGCGCTTGAATTCTGCATTTACCTGAAACATGAAATGATTGTTACATAATGACAGAGCTAAAAGATTTCAAAAGACAATTCAAAATTTAAAAACAATTCCTGGCAAATCATGCCAGACACTGAATGGTTTGTCAGGCTTTTTGGATAGCTCAAGTTGAGTGCATAGATCAGTCCATAAAGCATCACGCACACATGGCTGACACTCTGTAGGTTATGGAGGACTTCCACACCTTCTAGCACAACACCAACATCAGCAAAGCGTCCATTACCTGGACCATCAGGACCACGACCCTCTGCTCGGACAGTGTAGATGCCCATGGTCTTCTCCGCAATGTCTGCCTCAGCCTCTCTGGATTCAATATCCTGGAATATAAAGAGAACAGAATGATTGGCTATGAGATCCTAACCTTGACCACTAAAATCTAAGCAGCTCATCCATAGGCCAAGCAAGTATGTATCATGTTTGTATGTATCATGTATGTATGTAGCATGTATGTATCATGTATTCATGTATGTATGTAATATGTATGTATGTATGTAGAATGTATGTAGCATGTATGTAGTATGTATGTATGTCGCATGTATGTATGTAGCATGTATGTATGTAGCATGTATGTATGTAACATGTATGTAGCATGTATGTATGTAATATGTATGTAAGTAGCATGTATGTAGTATGTAGCATGTGTGTATGTATGTAGCATGTATGTATGTCACACTCACATAGCATGTATGTATGTATCATGTGTGTATGTATGTATGTATCATGTATGTATGTAATATGTATGTATGTAGCATGTATGTAGTATGTAACATGTGTGTATGTATGTAGCATGTATGTATGTAGCATGTATGTATGTCACACTCACATAGCCTGTATGTATGTAGCATGCATGTAGAATGTATGTAGCATGTATGTAGCTAGCATGGATGTATGTATGTAACATGTATGTAGCATGTATGTATGTAATATGTATGTATGTAATATGTAGTATGTATGCAAGTAGCATGTGTGTATGTATGTAATATGTATGTATGTAATATGTAGTATGTATGCAAGTAGCATGTGTGTATGTATGTAGCATGTATGTATGTCACACTCACAAAGCCTGTATGTATGTAACATGTATGTATGTAGAATGTATGTAGCATGTATGTAGTATGTATGTATGTCGCATGTATGTATGTAGCATGTATGTATGTAGCATGTATGTATGTAACATGTATGTAGCATGTATGTATGTAATATGTATGTAAGTAGCATGTATGTAGTATGTAGCATGTGTGTATGTATGTAGCATGTATGTATGTCACACTCACATAGCATGTATGTATGTATCATGTGTGTATGTATGTATGTATATCATGTATGTATGTAATATGTATGTATGTAGCATGTATGTAGTATGTAACATGTGTGTATGTATGTAGCATGTATGTATGTAGCATGTATGTATGTCACACTCACATAGCCTGTATGTATGTAGCATGTATGTAGCATGTATGTAGCTAGCATGGATGTATGTATGTAACATGTATGTAGCATGTATGTATGTAATATGTAGTATGTATGCAAGTAGCATGTGTGTATGCATGTAGCATGTATGTATGTATGTAGCATGTTTGTATCAGTTATGTATGTAGCATGTATGTAGCAGTTATGTATGTAGCATGTATGTATGTATGTATGTAGTATGTATACAGAGTGATCATATCAACAAACCTCATTGTCAGCAAAGGGTTTAGGCTTCGGAGCGGGCACATGAACCTCTTCGTAACCTTTGCGCTGCTTACGAAAAGAGCCATCTGGGAGCTGGCAACGTTTGTTGGCCATGAAATGGCTACCCTGAGTGAAGGTCAAGTCTTCAAGGTCCAGAAGCTGTCGAGGCACCACTGACTGTAGGAGAACACGACAGCTTTAACAGTCTGGCACATTTCCATAAAGTGTATGGCTCAATAGAAAATGTGACAGTATTTACCTCTCCATGGCCAACGTCCATTGCTTCCAAGTCATCAACGCAAGACTTCCTCACCCTCTCCCTGCGAGATCCCTCTTCCAAGAAAACAAAACCGAGCTGTGATGGTCCACACAGACAAATGGTTTTATGGCATAACTTCACAAACAGGAAGTCTTACCGGAATGATGTCCTCCTTCTCTGTCTCCTGAAGCTGGTGGAGGACTGGTCTGACTCCATTTCCCCTATGATATGTTCCTTTTCTGCTTCACTCTTCACTCACTCATTCACTCAGTCACACCCTCACTCACTCATTCACTCAGTCACACCCTCACTCACTCAGTCACACCCTTCACTCACTCACTCAGTCACACCCTCACTCACTCAGTCACACCCTTACTCACTCAGTCACACCCTTACTCACTCACTCAGTCACACCCTTACTCACTCCCTTACTCACTCAGTCACACCCTTACTCACTCCCTTACTCACTCAGTCACACCCTTACTCACTCCCTTACTCACTCAGTCACACCCTTACTCACACCCTTACTCACTCACTCAGTCACACCCTTACTCACTCCCTTACTCACTCAGTCACACCCTTACTCACTCACTCAGTCACAGTTACTCACTCACTCATTCAATCAATCAATCAATCACACAGTTACTCACTCACTCACACCACTCACTCACACACACTTACACCATCACTTACACCATCACTCACTCACTCACTCTCACACACTCTACTGTAATTATAACCACAGGTAGATTTGATAATTAGTAGTCACACACAAAGCAAGTTGGGCTGCACAATGGATACGGTATACCAATTTTCTACTGAAGAAATGCAAAGCATATGTACTTTATGGGATAGGAAAAGTTGAACGTTCTTACCGTCATCATAGCAGCTATGTTTTTAGCCCACCTCGCCCGATCGCTTTGCTCTCAGCAGACTTTCAGAAAGACGGTCAAGCTGCGACAGAAACCTTGACTGCAGACGTGATGCGCTTGAATTCTGCATTTACCTGAAACATGAAATTATTGTTACATAATGACAGAGCTAAAAGATTTCAAAAAACAAGTCAACATTTAAAAACAATTCCTGGCAAATCATGCCAGACACTGAATGGTTTGTCATCTGGCCTGGTCAAAGGCCTTTTCTTCATCTGAAACCTGTGATGATGATGATGGCAGCAACCTTCATCATCATCAAACTGCAACAACGTGACCTGCAACAACGACCTGCAGCTACATTGTAGAACAAACACTCATGGACTTACAGTACTTTTACCATTCATCTTTTTTTATTATTAGTATTTGCATTCAATAACCTGTTCAGACTTTTTCAGTGATTTTGAAATCATTTGTTTGCATTAATTTAATATAAAAATTCATTCTTGTATTTGCATTCTTTTAAAGGTGGTGGAGAAAATGTTCTATGTTGAGAATCGTGTTAGAGAATGAAATAAGTCAGTTAATCTCTCCCCCCACACATACACACAGCCTCTACTTTTTTGGGGGGGGTGGGGGTAGACTGACTGTGCTTGCACCCTCTCCAAAAATCCTACCTAAATGCAATGCACTGTATTGTTTTTTATTTTTTATTTAATACTGTGAAATGTTACTTGGGGAAAAATATCAGAAACTAGACAAAAGACAGAATACACCACCCCAGATCAACTAGTTGGTCATCTTTCTGACAATAAAAAAATAAAATAAAAAACATGGAAGATTTTTTTTCTTTATTTCACAGATAGACTTTTTTAGGTAGTGTAAGTACTGTTCTTACCACAAAAACTTGAGCAAACGATCCGTTGGCTGTTGCATCTCAATCTGCAGCAAAATAGAAAGAAAAATGTGGTTGTAGCATGCTAATTTAATGCTAGCTTGAGGCTGCAGATATCTTTAGCCGAAGCTGAAGCTCTTCGATGGCAAAACTCCACTAACACCATGCAGTTAACACACAACTGAACAGTCAGTTGGCACACCAAGTATTATGTAAAATAACTATAACCACAGAGTTAAGTTGTGTGTCATGCTAGCTCGCGCTCAATTTTTTTTTTCAAAAGAAGCAGCGCAAATATATGAAACCGATAAAAAAAACAGCACTGGCAAACAACCTGACAACTATTAAACGTTACATAGAAATTCTCAAAGCAGTTAACGACATTTGACCGTGATTTATATAATATTTATCCAGAAAATTAAGACTTACCGAGTGATTTTAGTAACAACTCAGACTCTTCGACCACCTTCTGTTGCGTTCTTGACTGAGCTGCGCATGCGCGCAAGTACAGCGCGCGAGAGGAAATCCCGTTCGGTATCGCGCGAGAGTCAAAATCCTGTGTCATATCGCGAGATTTACCTTTGACACGGTTAATGAATCATTTTAGACAAACGTGATTCGAACAAGGAGTGTACTGTCTCTGCCTAGCGCGTAGGATTTACACTATATAATACTGTTTCAGCTTAAAACATGTGGTAGTTAAGTTTAATACACTCAAAATGATTACTTTAATCCAATAGAGGCCTATTCTCTTTTTTTCAGTGCTGTTTAGGGAGCAGATGTGGGTTAAGGGCCTTGCTCAGGGGCCCAGAGTGGGGCGAATGAGGGTATACAATTTTTTTTATTTTAATTTTTTAAAATTTTTAAACATGGGGTATTTTTCATTCAAAACACAACTAATTTCTAATTTCAACTTCCAAAAATTACAGTTTTGACAAAATTAACATAATAAAAATAACACTTTAAATTTTAACTATTCACATAATGAATATAATAAATGTATTGACACTTCGTCCAATTATTACAGAAAACTCTTTACATAAAACAGAACAGAATTGACTGATGCCTCAACTCAAATAGAGAGTGTGTGTGTGTGTGTGTGTGTGTGTGTGCTTGTGTGTGTGTTTGTGTTGGGGGTTGTCTGGGGGCTCCTCCCCCAGAAAAGTTTGAATATGTGATTTCCTGGTGTCCCCCGCCTCTCACACAATGATGGCTGGACATGGGAACCAGCCCCGCAACCCAAAAAAGAAGAAGCGGATAAAAGATAATGAATGGATGGAGGGATTTCCTGCATTTTGGTGTATTTTAACGGGTCCTTAAACATCTACGTGCCTGTTTGAAAATAATAATAATTCTTTGCACCAGCTTGCGTACCCCCGGTGTTCTGGGGACCCCAGTTTGAAACCCACTGCTCTATTCATCCCTTCAGTTGCTTGAAACATCTTGATTGAGCCCTCTGGAAAAAAAAAGTTGCCCACCCCGTTGGGCGACAACAGTTTTAGCCGTTTTATTTAGAAATTTTAAAATAACTGATTTTTTTAGCTAAGTTTTATTTAGTTTTATTGCCTCAGTGCCCTCCAGATGTCCTTGAGTTCAAATGACTGGCATGGTCTCAGTTTCTAGATCATGTGGGTCATTTTGATGCACATGGCCTTCAGCTGAAGCTGCAAAGTTTTGGTACATTAATTGTGTCTGTGCAGATGTGGACGGCAAAAGTATTCAACGAAAACACCTACTGTATTTTCATGTGAAGTATAAGATCATTGTTGTAAATATATTTATTTTATTGCACTTATGTTGGCTTTAAATGTGTTTCTAAATTCTCCATGCTGGCTTTACTGGTCCTAAAACACTTCAAGGCAACAGTTTATCAGCATACAAACACTTAGTTATAGTTTTATACATAATATTTTATGTAATTTATTGTTTTTAATAATACTGCATTTAATACAATAGCCTACTCCTGGACATTTGTTAGTCTTGTATTTTTGGTTTAGGATGCTTATGTTACATAATTTAATCTGAGTTGATAAGATGTGTGAATAAAACCTGAGAAGCTGAACGTTCTCTCATGATCTCCGTAGATGTTTGGGGACGTGTTTTCTCCAGTAACAAAAAAAAACGGTGAATTATTTTCACAAAAGCTGCTTAACAAACACATGATGTAGTTGTCTATGTCAAAACTCTGAGTAGTTTTTACTTAAATAAACATCAACACAGTTTAAAACTTAATGAGCTCACACATCTGAACCTGGACTTCCATCAGTTTTTTTATTTTTATTTTTAAGTTTCACACCAAATTAGTTTAGCTCCAGAGGTAAGACTTGTTAAACTATTTAAGACTTTAAAATTCATTTTAAAACTCCACGATCTCAGCAGTATTATTGATCTGAAGTCAGCTTGTTCAGATGTGCAGCTCTTAATTAACTGGTTTAAGTGTATGAGGATACAAAGTCTGTCAAAATATGATTCTGCGTTTAACGTTTCTGGCCGATTTAAAGAACAAAACTTACAAAGAGAGACACGAGGAAAGGAAAGAAGCTCGAAGAGGACGTTCCTCCCCCCATTTCTCCCGCTCGTTCTCTGCATGTGTCTGTTTCATGTGGTGTTCAGAGCAGCTCAGGACGAGAGGCATGAAACAGACTTTTCAAGGATATGCCAACCACAACCCAGCCCCCCCCCGCGCACACAATCTGATGACAATTTTTTTTTATACAAACACTGCATGTTAGCATGAGCGTGTGCTGAAATTCATGATTTTTGAGAGGAAAACTGTGTTGGATGTAACTGGGACCCTGTGTACATAATCTCGTTTTCATCACATGTACCACATGCGGTGCAAATGACAATAAAGACTCTCTGACTCTGACTCTTGAAGCTCTATATTTCCTAACGCATTGTCTTGTAAATGCATAAATAAATATAAATAAACATATTATTGCTTTTTAAATTATGTTTTAAGGCATAAACCCCCATTTTCTGGTGCACATGCACCTAACTTAATGTAAAACACTGTAGACATGATTTTAATGTAAAAACTGATCAGAAACAAAATACTTTTACAAAATTATCACAAAACTCTTGTTGAGTGTATCTGCTGTGTAATAAGCAGATAACTGGTTCCTGCTTTTTGGATTTGGCTGGTTCCTGGTCTATCAACAAAAAAGGAATACGGCAGCTAATCTGGACCTGGTCAGGCTGCCTGCCTTACATGATGGCTTGGTTCATGTCTCGAGAAACCAGACTTTTGGCTGAATGGATTAGATCTTGGAGGTTTTCTGAGACAGGTTCCATTGGTACGGTCATTTTTAATTTGGACATTTCTGAAGGGAGTGGACCGACACAGACTGAAGGTAGATGTCATTAAAGTTCTGCCTGTCTCCAAAAACAATCATGTTATCTGACATTCGGCTCCCCGACTGGCCTTGATAGGCCGTCTTGTCTCAAAACGCCTCTCGGCCTCCCAAATCTGCTACTCCATGGACGTCAGTGGAGCCCAGCTGAATAAACATTTGTCATCAGTTCAGAACTTTGGCTTCGTTTCTGGCTGTGGCCGGCAGCCCCCCCCAAGTACCCGCCTTTGAGTCTCCCCTCTCCTCCCCCCTTCTGCGTAATGTCGGCGTCATTATGTGCTTGTGTGCAAGACTTTTTTTCATTATCATATGTTTGATCTGCATGCAGAAATCAAAAATATGTTGGGAATTTTTTTGTCTCCAAACCCTATATGTCATTTTTCACCACTTTTATTGTCTGTCCAACAGATCTCACTATGAGTCTTCGAGGCTCAATGTGATTTATCTGTAAAGGTTGAATGAAAAATAAATGAATATTAGTGTGTGTTAGGTTGATTTCTGTGTGAGTGGAGGCTACGAGCGCTCTGTTTGACTCTGCTGTGGGCAGGGGCGTAACTTTAGGTCTAACATTGGGGGGGTTGTGCTCTCTACTTATTTATTTATCAAATAAATTACTTTTTTTTAAATGATTTGGGATATTTTAGGGTTAAAATATATTGTAATGCTTTTACTGTGATTACTGTAACAGGTGACAAAATAAGTGTTAATTGTGCAAAAATAAATTACCAAACAATTTATTATAAAATATGTAAAATGTAAAACAAGCTTTAATAAAGTACTTTACTACTATTTATACTGTTTATTAATTACATCATCTCAAGTCAGCAGGAGCAACATCACCATCATCACAACAACACAAACTGAGTTCTGTAAGTTTAATCTGCACAAACATTTTCAATCAGAGCTCAAAATGTTTAACTGTCAAAGAAATGTGCAAGGAAATAAACTAGTATCACTCTACAGGCACATTTTGTGAGAGGGCACTTCACAAAGAGTCAGGCCGTGTGAGACTGAAGGAGGTTCCAACCATTTGTTTTCATCGCCCAGAACCAAATGAGAAGTCCAGCAGAACTTCCACTGACCAGTGATCACACATATTGTTCTGAAGTTCCTGGTTTTAGTTTTCTACATTATAATCTAGCTGTTTTTGCAATCTTATTTAATTTGATTAAAATAAAAATCTGTATGCCTCTTTTATAACCGTCTATTGTCGTCACTGTTGTCATCATCCTTTGGTTGTAACCAGCTCTCTCTCTTGTCATTGAGTCCTCAAAGCTCAATGGGATTAACCTGCCTAAATAAAAGGTTGAATGAATAGTTGAATGAATAAAGTAAACTTTGGTACGAAAGGTGTTAAATAATACACATATTTTTATTGAACAATAATCTTCATGCTAACCACTGGTTTGATCTGATGTCCTCTCACCACCTCGTGTTGGGACTCAGCAGGCACAAGATGGAAGAGTACAACAAAGACATTACATTCCTCCAAGGCATGGTAGCACTCTTCTGTGGACTCAAAATAGGTCAAACGGGAAGCTGGAAACCAGTTCAAACAGGAATTGTGATGGCAACATCTACAATTTTATGTCTACAAAAAGACATGCTGTCCTGTCCCAACACCAGTGAAGTTTCATCAGGCACTGAAATCCATCACAGTTGGGCAGTTCCTTACAACAGTCAAATCTGGAAGCTATCAGGAGGACGATGGCAGTCTTCTGGCAGAGTTCCTGGACATTAAGGAGACATTTCACAGTCCTGTCATAAGTGTGGAGCAGCTGATTGGAAACACAGGTCCTTCTGATTTCACCAACAGTGAAACCTGTATTCTGTACCATCTTACAGGATACATAGTAAATAAAGTCATCAAACATTCAAACATCTGTGATGGATGCTCAAGTTCAATTAAGCAAAATGATGAGACTCTGGAAGGAGAGCATGGTACCTTACTGACACTGAAGGAATTCAAACCAGGAGTCCTGTGTCGGCCATCACATGAAGCCTTCAGTCTGGTCCAGAAAGTTGAAAGGCTTTTCAGAACAAGGACCAGTCAATCCTTCATGGAGCTCCCCAACACCATGGATACTCTATGGAGAGAAGCAAGTGTATTAGAAAGCATTCTTCCTTCATGTCATGATGTACAAAGAAAAATAACCAGCAGGTTCATCAGGCTGAGACTCAGAATAGCAGCAAAACACATCTTAAATGAAAGAAAAAGAATTTTGTGCAATGCTGGGCATCTTGGAAGTAAAAGCCAGACAAAAAGCATGAGGAAAAAACAAACAGCATCTTGTGCCACAACAAGCAAGCCCCCACCAAACACCTTGATTGTTGCCATGGAGGAGCTTGGGCTATCATTTGAAAACGCCACACCGCCCAGTGCAGCTTCAACACATGTACATATGGATGGTATGCTTGGAGGGATTTTTATGTCCCTTACATTTATTTAATTTCACTGATTATGCATAAGTTATAGTTATACATAAGTCTTGGCATCCTCAGTAAATTTCAGACAAAGTTGTTGCAAGGCTTGCATTTGATATTTGAAAAACTAATTTCTAATCACTTTAATTTGATTTTTATTTTGACAGCCTCCCCATCAACCAGTCAACTCCAACAATTCACCATTAACGTACCAGCTCCATCTCTCTGAGGACTGACCAGTTCCACCAACCTGGTGTCATTTCTTAGCCCATCGCTCAGTCAATCTGAAAAGATGAAGATGGACATGAATGTGATAATTTAATTAAAAATTGTTACAGTTCTACAGTTTATTGATGCTGATATATTCTTTGTAATAATTCTTATTTCTTGTTCTGTCTTGAAAGAGAGTCTAATCTGAACTTGACCCATGATTACCATACGCTAAACAAATAATATAAAACACATTTAAATTAACAGTCCTGCAGTAAATACCAATTTGTGAAGGTTATGGTGTTAAAATAATTTTATTCAAACATCTTGATTCAACAATTTATGCTGCAGTCTTTGACGAAGTATCTATAATTTGAACTAAATTAAACAACATCAATCTCTCAGAAAAAAAGGCTAAGTATTTTCTAGTTAAGATTTCAGTAACTGGAATTACCATAAAATAATTTAAAAAAATAAACTTTCAAATTTAAGCTGTACTGAATATTTTTAAACGCTGAATTAGACAGAAATACATCAATTTAAACCAGTCATGATGGCAGAACTAGCTGCAGTTAAAACACAACTAGTAATTTAACATGTTTAATTAACAAAAACTGATAACATGAAGTATTAATGTTTATAAACTGGTACAGAACAGTCAGCTAACGCTTCACAATGGCAAAAAATATTGTATTTACATCAACTTACCGGAGAAAACACGTCTGAAACATCAAGAATAGCCTATATGCCACGGGTTTCCGTTCCAGCACCTCCGCAGTCATTACACAGACGGCGCACTTCCGGTTAGCGGGAAAGACACGAACATAAATGACTAAATACAATTAATAAAACATCAGCATACACACCAATAACAACTCTATACACATATAAAACCATATAAAATTATGGCGACGTTCCCCCTACGGATAGCCGCGATATATGTTCGCCGAAACCCCCCCGCGGAACAGCTGTTCCCACCGGTGGGCGGACACAACGGTACTCACGTGTAGTGCCGGTAGCGCGCAGCCGCTTCCCGTTTCGGCTCGTTGTCATGGTAGGCTACTAGGAGCTAACGCTGACAACAGCGGAGGTGGATGGGAACCGGAAGTGGCGGGTAGGTGTTGCATTTTGCCGGAAGTACGTCACGCCCCCCCGTGGCATATAGGCTATTAACTACGTTCAATGGTAGAACCGTTGCTGTTAGCTGCTGTTTGGAACATGCATGGAGCAGCTCCGTGACCCACGTGACTTCCGCATTCCATTCTTACAATGAGACTCTACAGGGCCACCCTGTAGCCGGTGGGATGGGTGATACCAAGTTTTTTGCAGGGGAGGGGGTCAGTCCTCAGGGAGTTTGCTTAAAAACACGCAGCAATTTTACTAAAAAATTTAAATGAATAAAGAAAATCAATTATTGATGTAAGATATGTATAATGATGAAATGATGTCATTTTATTGGGGGGGTTATATTGACTGGATCAAATTATTGGGGGTGTTATAACCCCCCCATCCCCCGTGTAAATTACGCCTATGGCTGTGGGCTCATCTTTTATGTCACTTTGTGCTTCGCCACAACTACCACAACACCTCATCTGTCTCTTTCTGTGTCTTTGTCTCATTCAAACGCACACAAAGAAACACGCGGAACCATACGGGTCTAGCCACTTCACCATTGTCGGCAGCTGGAGCAGAGTTTGGTAAGCTGGTCTTTTTTCGGTGCAGACATTTTGAAAAGTTGCTATAATCTAATAATAAATATATTTTTCATGGTTAAAGCTGCACTCTGCAGTTTCTGTAGAACGCAGCACTTAGAACATTTTTCAACAGGGAGAGCATTCTGATCCCTCCCCCTCAGAGCCATATATGGCTCTGCTCCACCTTGCTCTGCTGAAATTCAGCTCTGCCTTTTTAGCTCCGCCTCCACTGCATGTCCTGTGGCAGCCGCTGCGAAGTTCTGTGTTTATATGTTAATAAAACGTTCTAAAAAATAAAATAAAAACATGGAGTGCTGGTCCAGAACACCATGAAATCTGCAGAGCCTCACGCAGCCACGTTGAACCCGAGTTTAATTCGCTCGTGAAAAATTAATTCATTTCCTCATTTCAGTCATGGAGTCAGCGGAGGAGGAAGCGATCTCTTGACTTTTGGCAAAAAAAACAAAAGAAAAGTCCAGATCAGGGATGAAGAACGGGAATTTAATACATTTGTGTCACATACAAAACAGTTTTGCATCGCTTTGCAATTTGAACGAGAACCTGCGCGGCCGCGGGGGCTGGGACGGGTGGCGTGGGTTAGGAGCGTGAGAAGTGAGAAGCTCTGTTTTTATTGGCTGGTTAAAAACTCTGTTTTTATTGGCTGGTTAACGGCGGGTCACTGTGGCTTTTTAGAAATGCTTTTAGTAACACCTGGAGAAGCAAGGGGAATATAGTTTTTTCAGAGATTACTTTGTCTAACATCAGTCTGTCAGGAGATAGTGACAGAGTGAAGAAATATGTTAAACATTTATTTTTAGAAAACTTACAGACTGCACTACAGAAACTGCAGACTGCACCTTTAATGTTTTGTCACTGAGCAGCTACTGGTAAATAAAAACAGCTACTGGGATGAATCAGAATTTTCTTCAATTAAACTGCTCGAAGACTGAGGCCATACTGAGGCCATAATGATTGGCACCCCTCACCAGATACAAACATCAACTTTAACAACAATCTCCTTCTCTGGTCAAGACATCCCCCTCTCCACCTCTGTTACAAATCTTGGAATAAAAATGGACTCTCATCTTACATTTGAAAATCACATTAAGCATCTGTTTAAAACCTGCTTCTTCCATCTTCGAAACATCTCCAGACTTCGCCCATCTCTGACTTTTCCTGATGCTGAGAAACTCGTCCATGCCTTTGTCTCCTCCAGGCTCGACTACTGCAACTCCCTGTTTATTGGTATCCCTGGCAAAAACCTTCAGAAACTTCAATACATTCAAAACAGTGCAGCAAGGATTCTGTTGAGAGTTCGTAAATTTGAACATATTACACCCATTCTCCATAACCTCCATTGGCTTCCTGTCACCTACAGAATTCAGTACAAAACTGCTCTCATTACCCATCAATGCTTGCACGGCACTTCACCTGACTATCTAAAGGACATTCTTGCACCATATTCATCCACCCGGTCTCTACGATCACAGAACAGTAATTTCCTTCATATTCCTCGGACCAAGTTGAGGACCATGGGAGACCGAGCATTCTGTGTGGCTGCCCCCCGCCTGTGGAACTCCCTC
>JBBPBX010022371.1:17569-41475 GCA_038048925.1 Garcialebias charrua
ACAACAATCTGAGAGAGGACGCCACTTCAACTTTCTGACTTTTGAACAGCCCTGATGATTCCAGTTTATCTTAAAGTGCACTTAACAACAATAAAATACTTTTTGTCTTATTTCTGATTGAGTTAGAAGTTTTAATATGTTTACAATAAAAACGCTCACATTTTCTTCAAAACAGCTCCAGAGCTTTTTCTATTACTGTAAATTTGGTAATGAAATTAATAACACCAAAGTTCTTGCTCATTGTGACCATCTGCTCATACAGACTCATGTTCGTGCTGCTGTTTATAATGATGTTTTTCTATTACATTAGGGCTTAGTGCATTACTAGTTGATGTTTTTCTTAGTTAATTCTAGATGTTATTACTGTTTTTCTCTTGCATTTGTTGTTGGATGTAACTGGGACCCTGTGTACATAATCTCGTTTTCATCACATGTACCACATGCGGTGCAAATGACAATAAAGACTCTCTGACTCTGATTAATCCAGGCACCTGTATAAATCAACAACTTTCAGTCAGGTCATCTGGTCGGTTTCTTTTTGTTGCTGAGACGTTTTGTCCTTCATCCCAAGGACTTCTTCAGTCTGAGGATTAATGAGCATGAACTTTGATCTTTTGAACCACTTTAGCATGGCTGCTTTAGAGGAGTTGACGGGGGAGAGGGTGGGCCCCAGAGGCCATCTTATCACTAGCAAACTGTTTTTTCCCCCCACTATGGGAGTGAGCAGTTTGTGGGATTCAGTTTGGTTTGGTGGCTTCTCAGACTGAAGAAGTCTTTCGGATGAAAAATAAATAAAGAGCATAATATAAATAAGAAAATAACACGAGTAATGCTGTTCACCCATCCCTCAGGGGTCTGAGGAAGTTGTAACATGATGTGACAACAAGGATTTTTTCTTTCAAGATTCTTCATTCACACAAGCTACAACTCACAAGCCAACCTGGTTCCAGAAGCCCTCGGGGTGCAGGGTGCTTGTGTGCATCAAGAGAAGATGACTGAAGGCCGCTTCACTGCCTGGAGCCAGGGTTACAACAACGATGGGTCATATTCATTAATCTAAACACAAAATTATGATCTGCAAGAAATCACAAGTCAGATTTAAATGCTCCTGATATAATAACAATCATGCAATTTTCTGTGCCTCTGTGTGCAAAAGTATTTGTTTGTCTGTTGGGTTCATAAGTTTCTAATGTCTTTTACTCTTCAGCACTCTCCAGGAGCAGGGGATCAAACCCTGTCCTCCAACTGGAAGACAACCTCCTAACCACTGGGCCAGAGACATGATGTTGTTTATGTGAATTAACCTTTTAGTTGCTTTTATACTGTGGCCCTAGTACTTTTAGCTTATAGTGGGTTCACAGGTGGAGGAAAAACATCATTTTTTTCAGCTGGTCCTGCCAAAACACGCTCCTACAAGCACCCTGCAGATGTTGGATGCTGTCTATGGTGCACTAAGATTCATAACGGGCTGTGATTATCGTACCCACCACTGCACCCTGTATTCACTGGTTAACTGGACATCATTAACCTCACGCAGACTCTTCCACTGGTACATTTTCATCTTTAAATCACTTCTTGGTCTGCTGCCCTCATACATCTCCTCCTACATGTCTTTGCGTGAGTGCAGCTACAGCGTGCGCTCTCAGGACATGATTACCTGCAGTGTTCCCTCAGTGAGGACTGAACTTGGAAAAAGGGCCTTCTCCTACTCTGCTCCTGCTTCCTGGAATATCTTACAAAAAGATCTGAAGCTCTCGACCTTGACCTCTAAATGGTTTTAAGAATCTGTTGGAATCCTGGCAAGAACCAATGCAGACATGTTCCTGTTTTGGATTTTCTACATTCGCCTTATAATCTATCTGTTTTTGCAACTTTTTTTTTCATCTTATTTTAACTTGTTATAAAAAAGGCATACAGATTTATTTTTATCTTTTTGATTGTCTATTGTTGCCATCATTCTTTGTTGAAAACAGGTCTCTCTTGTAAATGTCCTCGAGGCTCAATGGGATTAACCTGCCTAAATAAAGGTTGAATGAAAAAAAAAAAAAAAAACACAGGTCACACTTAAAATGGACAGATTCTGGACTGTGCAATCATCTGAACCCCAGATGAAAATAAATAAATAAATAAATAATAGGTATAATTTAAGAAAATTTTCAGCACCAAAATGGGCCTCTATAGTATGTACAGTGCATGATGGTCCACCCATATTCGATGAATCAGAGCAACTCAGCCAGATCAAACCAATCTACCATGATATAACAATCATGTAATTTTCTGTGCCTCTGTGTGCAAAAGTATTTATTTGTTAGCAAAATGTCTCAGAATCCACTGAACATGTTTTTGTGAACCTCCCAGAAAGTAAACGATGGCTGTTCTAGACATAGAGCCTACTCAATTCAAGATGGCCGCCCCAGCTAATCAAACTTAGCACACACACACAAAAAGTTTGACATGAAAGTAGCTGAGGCTCAACCACAACCCATGTTATAATTAACACATTTAAACCATCGCTTACAAATGTTGATTGTGTTATTGTATTTGATTTCTCTGACGCAGAACAAAGATGCGAACCAACACAAATAAACCCACTGATCTCAGAAGAGAAATGAAGATCAGAAATTAGTTTTGGCTCTCAGTCGGCACTCTGGTGCTCACACACAATAATTCAAACAAAATCTTGAACCACAGGAGGCTGCAGTATCTCACCCCCCACACACACATACAGGAAACACCTGTCTTGTGTGAGCTCAGCACCACAGAAACTGGATGACACATTAACACAACGTTAAGTTTGTCTGCAGAATCAGAGGGCAATCTTCCTCCAACGTTTCTTATTCAACATTTGACTCTGGAGAGAAAGAAATTCTCTAAACTGAAAGATTTTCTCAGCTTTTAATCTGCTGCGTTGGGACAATGAATATGAAATCAATATATATGCCACATTAAATAAATGCTTCAAAATGAGCTTGGGTTTTGTGTTTCATACTTAGACGGAAATTGCAAACACATCAGTTTTCTAGAATCTATTTTAAATTAACCGTTTTAAAATGTCCAAACACCAGTTTTATGTTTAAACATCTGTGTAATCCGTAGTTTTATTTTAAACCTTTGAGTCTCCGTGTAGTTCCTGATTCACAAAGGAACAGACAAAGACAGAGAGAAGTATAAATCACATGATGTAAAGTGAATTAAAAAAATGTTAAAGAAAAATGTTGCTCCCTTTTTCTGCACATTCTGATGTTTCAAAAAAGGAGAGCAAGACTGTTAAAACTTATGGGATGCCATTTGTAAAGTTACACAGTCAAAAATTAACAGTAATATTTTGGTTTATTTGGCCTTTCTTAAAAAATAGTTTTTTGCAAGCTAAATATTTAGTGTAGAAGTTAAATATTTAGGTCATAATTAAATATTTAGTTTAGGAATTAAATGTTTAGTTGGGAAATTAAATATTTTGCTTGGACAATAAATATTTAGTTTGGAAATAAAATGATTAGTTTTTTAAATAAATATTTAGCTTGAAAATTAAATATTTAATTTATACCTAAACAATTAGCTTATTAAATAAATATTTAACTTGCAAGTTAAGTATTTAGTTTGTAAACTAAATATTTAGTTTGTAAATTAAATATTTAGTTTAGAACTATGATGTTTATAAATGTATGGATGACAGGGAAAATATGACTTTGAAAAGTAAAAGTTTTCTTATTAAAGACTAAATAAACCAAAATATTGCTGTTTTTTTGACTGTGCAACTTTATAAATGACATCCCATAAAAACCTGATGGAGCCAGAAGCTAAAGATGACTGATCAAGAAAACACAAATAAACAAAATGCTGATCATGTGAGAGTTTAAATAAACTTAGAGTGGACTGAACACCACAATGAACAAATGTTTCTGGCTAATGAAGAGGACAGTCAAACAGGAGGAGCTCTGATACATCACATCTGCATACATCAGATTTTAAAAAGTCAAAAAGCCTGACAAATGTTTCAATTGAAAATACAAGTTCATTTTTTCTTTTATGTTTTATATCAAACCATAGACTCACTGCATCTATTCTGTAATTGTTTAAACTAATTATTTGCCAAAGTACTTATCATTAAAAATATTTGTGAACCCTCTTCATTACATTGTAGGAGGCAGTGAAGAGACGACACAGAAGACGGGATGTAGATCTTCACTTTTAATCAACTCCTACTAAACTGGCGGGAAACACCCAACACCGCCTTATATATCCAATACCACATCCGGTCCTCTGGACCTTTCACAATAAAACATCCTGTAATGCCTTCGGTCCACTGGGTGTGAGTAGAGCCCCCTAGTGGTCCACCACACACGCCCCCCCAGAACACCCAGTAAGGTCCATCACTAGTCCCGCATTTTAGGTTTGATCAAACGACCAGAACGGCTGAACCTGGGCCCTGCAGAACCAGTCTGATGAAGCGGAGGGCTACGAGGAGGGTCTACAGAAGATTCGGGCTCCAATGGACGTTGAGAGTCTCTGGAAGAAGGATCGCAGTCCGTTAGCAATGTGGATGGAGGTCTGCCCCTGCGAGGAGCCTGGGCCGTAACAACCTGATCATCTGACACAACATGAGCTGGTTTAAGCCTATCGATACAGACAGTCTCAGTACGACCCCCTAAATCTAAAAGGAAGTGTTTCGGACCTGGTTGAAGAACCCGAAACGGTCCATCATACAAAGGCTGTAGTGGTGTCCTGTGTGCATTGTGTTTGACAAAAACAAATTTAGAGGACTCCAGACTCTTAGGGACAAACGACTGCGGTAAACAATGGTGTACCGGGCCGGGGACACGAAAAGGGGCCTCCTGAGGTGAAAAATGTGGCAACGGTGGGGCGAATTGTGGTGAGGGTACCTCAGGTAAAAACTCACCGGGGACGCGCACAGGCTGACCGTAAACCAGTTCAGCCGGGGAAGAGCTCAGGTCTTCTTTGGTTGCGGTACGTAAACCCAACAAAACCCAGGGAAGACGGTCAATCCAGTTGTCACCGGTCAATGCAGCACGCAGTGCAGCTTTCAATGACCTGTGAAACCGTTCACACAAACCATTAGCTTGGGGGTTGTAAGCGGTGGTCCTGTGAACGTTAGTCCCCAGACCCTTGGCCATGGTAGACCAAAGTTCAGAAACAAACTGCGGGCCCCGGTCTGATGTAATGTCTGAAGGGGGGCCAAAACGCGCCACCCAGGTAGACAAAAATGCCCGGGCCACCACTGCAGATGTTGTGGATGTCAGAGGAACCACCTCAGGCCACCTGGTGGTCCGGTCTATTATAGTCAGCAGATGAGTAAAACCCTGTGATGGAGGCAGAGGGCCCACCAGGTCTACGTGCACATGATCAAACCGCCGACCTGGGATGGAGAAGGGTTCCAAAGGTGCTTTGGTGTGTCTGTTAACCTTAGCACGCTGGCATGGGACACACGCTGCTGCCCACTCCTTAACCGCTTTACGCAGACCGGGCCAAACAAACTTTGCACTGACCAGTTTCACCGAGGCTCTAACACCTGGGTGAGAAAGGGAATGTAAGGAGTCAAAAACGCGGCGTCGCCATGAAACTGGAACCAGGGGGCGGGGCCTGCCAGTAGAAACATCACAGAGCAGGAGGGGACCTCCGTCATTCACCTGCCGTTCCTCCAACTCGAGGCCTGTGGGCCCGGACTGGAGCTCGAGTATTTCTGCGTCGCTACGTTGGTCCGCAGCCATAGCAGAAAAATCGATGCCAACGTATACGGGAGAGATCAGCACCCGGGAGAGACAGTCGGCCACCACGTTGGATTTTCCAGCCACATGCTGAATGTCTGTAGTAAATTCAGACACCGCTGCGAGGTGGCGTTGCTGGCGAGCAGACCAGGGGTCAGAAATTTTTGACATCGCAAACACCAAGGGTTTGTGGTCAACATATGCAGTGAACCGGCGGCCCTCCAGGAAAAACCTGAAATGGCGTGTGGCCAGGTAAAGCGCCAGCAACTCTCTGTCAAAAACACTGTATTTCAGCTCATTGTCCCGCAGCGTACGGCTGAAAAATGCAAGCGGCTGCCAAACCCCGGAAACCTGCTGTTCTAACACAGCCCCCACCGCAACATCAGATGCGTCGGTTGTTAAAGCTATTTGCGCCGCTGGGGATGGATGGGCCAAAAGGGCAGCAGTGGCCAGTGCAGCTTTAGCATCACCAAATGCCTGTAGGCGTTCTGGTGTCCAGTCCACGCTGTCGTTGGGCTTTTTCTTTTTCAGCGCTCCATAGAGCGGACGCAGCAGTTGTGCTGCCCTGGGGAGGAAACGGTTATAGAAGTTAACCATTCCCAAAAATTCTTGTAGCGCTTTAACAGACTGGGGCTGTGGGAAATCAGACACCGCCTGCACCTTGTTTGGTAATGGGACAGCACCACTTGCAGAAATGCGGTGGCCCAAAAAGTCAATGACTGGCAGCCCAAACTGGCATTTCGCTGTATTTACAATCAGGCCATGTGCTGCCAGGCGCTGAAAAACCTCACGGAGGTGGGACAAGTGCTGCTCAGCCGAGCTGCTAGCCACCAGGACGTCATCCAGGTACACAAATACGAAGGACAGACCCCTTAGGACTGAATCCATCAACCGCTGAAATGTTTGTGCTGCACCTTTAAGACCAAAAGGCATGCGCAAAAACTCAAACAGGCCGAAAGGCGTGATAACAGCGGTCTTAGGGACATCCTCCACATGCACAGGAACCTGGTGGTACCCCCGTACTAAATCTACTTTAGAAAAAATGGAGGTCCCAGCCAGGTGCACTGAAAAATCCTGGATGTGGGGGATGGGATAACGATCGTTCTCTGTGATGTTATTAAGGCGGCGGAAATCCCCACATGGACGCCATTTGCCGTCTGCCTTGGGCACCATGTGGAGGGGGGAGGCCCACGGACTGTTTGAGCGCTGCACGATGCCTAAACGCTCCATGTTAGCAAACTCTTCCTGTGCTATTGCTAGCTTAGTAGCATCGAGGCGGCGTGCACGTGCGAACACCGGGGGGCCCGTTGTGGGAATATAATGTTCGACCCCATGTTTTGTGTTTGTGTTTGCAAAATCAGGAACAGTCAGCGAGGGGAATTCAGACAATAAACGCTGAAACACATTACCCGAAGCTAAAAAGTTAGCATGCATTAAAGGCCCAGCTCCTCGCGTCTCACAAGGCAGTGACGAAAAAGACACAGCGTCGATCAAACGTCTGTTAGCTAAATCAACCAGGAGCCCGTGAGCACAAAGAAAATCAGCCCCTAAAATAGGGACTGAGCTAGCAGCTACCACAAAGTTCCACTGGAAGTCCCGTTCATGGAAACGAACAGTCACCAACCTTTCGCCAAACGTCTTGATGGGATAGCCGTTAGCCGCGGTTAGCTGCGGCCCGCAGCCTTCTGCCAACCTGTCGGAGCCAGTCGGGGGAACGAGGCTCTTCTGCGAGCCGGAGTCCACCAGGAACCGCCTCCCCGACCTCGAGTCTTCGATGAAAAGCAGCCTTTCCTTGTCGCCAACGGCCGCGACTGCTAGCGGGCGCTGGCGTTCTCGTTTCCCTGCGGCTTGAAACTGCACGGTGGGATGCATCGTCGTGCTTTGGCGCCAAAACGCTGGTGGTAGAAACAAAAGGTGGCTCCTGTCCGCCTGCGGGTAGCGACTCCTGCTACGACCGATGGCTCGTCCGGCGCTGAGGGCGATGCTTGAAGCTGAGGTGCTGCTGGAGATCCGGGGACCGCCGCCTGGACCGCGAAAGTCCTCGCAGCCAGCAGGATGCGGTCGGCTTCGCGGGCCAGCGAGCGGTAATCCTTCTGCTGCAGAAACGAGGAGTTGGCCAGGGCGGTGCGCACTGGAGCCGGGAGCCGGCGGAGGAAGAGGTGGAGAAAGAGAAACTCACAGTCTGCTGATCCCCTCAAAGACAACATGCCTTCCATGAGCTCGAGAGCTGTGCCGTCGCCCAAATCGGAGAGGGAAAACAGTTTCTCGGCGCGCTCCGCGTCTGAGAGTGTGTAACGCTGCAGAAGGAGCTGTTTGAGGGCGTCGTATTTTCCTTGTGCAGGAGGGTCTTCGAGCAGGCTCATTACCCGCTGGGTGGACAATGGGTCCAGTGAAGCGACCACATGGTGGTATTTGGTGTCGTCTGCAGAGATCCCGCGAAGAGCAAACTGTGATTCGATGTGGGCGAACCACGACTGAGGTGCGTGCAGCCAGAAGTCCGGGATTTTAACGGCCACCGCAAAAGCGAGCGGGGCCGCCGGTGGAGGTTCCACAACCGCGGACAGCTGAAGAGAGCTGGCTTGACCTTCAGATGTCGTCATTTCAATTCACAAGGGTCACCAGTGTAGGAGGCGGTGAAGAGATGACACAGGAGACGGGATGTAGATCTTCACTTTTAATCAACTCCTACTAAACTGGCGGGAAACACCCAACACCGCCTTATATATCCAATACCACATCCGGTCCTCCGGCTTTTCACAATAAAACATCCTGTAATGCCTTCGGTCCACTGGGTGTGAGTAGAGCCCCCTAGTGGTCCACCACAACATATCGTATATATGTATTTTAAATGTCGACATGCATTAAATAAATTATTCAAGTCTGCTTTAAATATCCAACATCTTAACTGAACAAGTCAGATAAAGGATGTCTTAAAGCTCCTCCTCTGGTGGCTTCATGCAACAAGTGTTCAGGCTCTTTTCTTTTTCTTGGCGTTTGCTCACTTCCAGTCAGATTTTTCACTGGAAGTGTCTAAATCAGTGTACGGTCACAGAGCTCTTCACACTTCACACCTGAGGAGGAAAACATGAATTCAGTGTTTGTGTCTCAGAGAGACTCGTATGGTCCAACAGCAGCAGCAGAGCTGCGGACATGTTGGTGATGACAGGGGCGGTCCGAGCCTGTTTGGTGCCCTGGGCAAACACCCCACCCCCACCCCTGGGTGCACAGACACGCTTCACCGTGACATATCATTCAGATTACCATGCAACATCACAGACACCCAAAGTTTCTTTGAATATATATATATTAAAAAAAAGGAAATTAAAGAAACTATAATATAAACTTTAAACACAGAGCAAGACACATAAATACTGTATACCTTTCAGTCAAGAAATATAGACTAAACTGCACAACTGCCACCTAAATATTGACCCTTCTTTCCTTCCTTTATGCAAAATCATTTATAAAGTCATCATGAAATCTGCTCAGTAGTTGTCTGGTTGAAACTGACATAGCAAACAGCTAAGACAAAACAATCAGGCCTACAAACTGTGTATGTACAATGTGTGAAACATTCAGAATAGGAGACAAATCAACACCTCTTCCAGTTAATGGCCATTTAACACGGTCCAGCCTACATCACAAGAGCAGTGCCTTTAGTAATTATTGTAGTCTAATATTACTTTTCCATGTAGTTGTTTAGATTTAGAAGAATTTTCATCTTCAAAACGATATTTTCTGCTGAAAACCAAATATATTGTCCCAAGTAGCTAAACTAATTAATAGTACCGTAAGTCGATATCGCAACAGGCTATAGTCTACAGTACATGACACATTTCAAGTCACTTCTCATTGTAAACTATTTTGACTTAAAACTTTAGCATCAATCAATAAGAAAATCTGTATATGCACTTTTTTCTTTGCAGAGAAACAAATTAAATTAATGCAATGAAGCCATTTAAAAAAATAGTTTACTATTACTTTTAGATGCTCTACATCAGGGGTCTCCATCAGGTGGACCAAGGTCCAGATCCAGACCCAAATAAATTTGTAACAGAACCCAGATCTTTTTTTTTTATTTCAGCAGAAATACTGTAAACAGTTTTACTGTATTTTATTTTTTTACTTGCCAACATTTTTCTAGTAATTAATTTAACGTGGTGCAGCTTTTCTATAATTTACGGTAATGCATTTCTCGCAGCGCAGCTTATCCAGTATTTTATGGTAATTCCCAGGTAAACATGTATAAAATATTTATATTCTGGACTTTTTCCACAGAAAGACTTCTTGAGGTGGACCTCACTAAATTTAAGCTGAGGACCACTGCTCTAGCTCTTTAGTAATATAAAGTGAAACTTTTCTTGTTTCTTCCAGGGTAAGCCAAATACTGCTTCTTATCCCGTAGATCTGCAAACAGCACGACTGTGTCATCAGTTCACATGGTGAGACCTGATCCTGGATCAGGTCTGAGTTTTCCACAAACGCCTAACGTCCTCAGTGATGTGTTTATCTTGAATGAGCTGACACTTGAGTGACTAACATGTGTGTGTGTGTGGTGTGTGTGTGTGTGTGTGTTGTAAAGCTGGTTGTGGTCATGTACACTAGTAGAGGGCTTTGAGCATCACATTTCACCTGGTTCGCACTGTGCAAAGTGATACAGCAGGACACCTGTGTGTGTGTGTGTGTGTGTGTGTGTGTGTGTGTGTGTGTGTGCATGATATCCCCAGGTCTTGTTCCACAGCAGCAGTTACACACACACGGAGGGGACCCACGACTAACAGCTAGTGAAGCATTCAGAGCTCCTGGCAGGATGTTAGACCTGAAGGACTTCCAGCAGCGTCAGCAGGCTCTGCCTTAGCGGGCCACAGAACGCAACACACCGAGTGGCGCTCTGGATCTGGACTCAGGCTGTCTCGGGGACCGCTTTGCTAAATAATTGAACGCACCAACTGGTGAGGAGCAAAACATGAGGAGGGCAGCTCTGATGGTTTGGATAAGCCTTCTGGTGCAAGGTCAGCTCTCTGCATGAGGGACCAGGTTTTAACCTGGTTTCTAAATCTAACTGATCAACTGTCTAATTGTCTGGTAACTCCTTTTTTATTGTTCTAGAAGTAAGACAAAAAAGACCTGCATAACTTCCCTCCTATATCTGTGTTGCCCTCTCCCGTTCCCAGTGTCCCACTGTGCTCAGGGTCATTATGCCCACAAACTCCTGAATGACCTGATGGAGACCTACTCCAATGCTCTGAGACCTGTAGAGGACACGGACAAAGCCATCAACGTCTCGCTGCAGATCACACTGTCACAGATCAAAGACATGGTGAGTAGAGACGACGCTAGGAGGTACAAATGACCACCGTAAACCAAACCACTGAAATGAAAACTGCAACTTTACCACTGGATTAAAAAAACCTGCCAAGTCTTGACCATGCAAAGAAAACAGTTTAGGAAAACTGCACTTTGATATTATTTGTGCAAGACTTGGATAAGTTCGCCATGTCTAATGTCTAACCGCACTGAGTTGCAGCCGTAGGATTGTCTGATTAGTAGAGGCATTAACAAACGTAATAAAAAGGCTGGTGAATGTATGCCTGGATTCTTCGGGTACCTCAAGCCAGCCCATGGGCTGGATTGTAATAATCAGGATGCTGATTTGATTCAGTGTGCTTCCTATTTTAGGTGCAAACAAAGAGACGGCGCTCTGGATATTTTCCTAATTCATCATATTGTGTATCCTCCCTTCCTTACCCCGGTGGCCCACTCACTGGCTACTTTGTTTCAAATTAACCAGCAGAAAATCAGCATCCTAGGAGCTTCAGGGCCACACTAAGGAAAAAAACATTTCCATTACGAACTAGAATAAACTCATAGTATTAGAAGAATAAAGTCGAAACAATACGAGAAAAAAGTCATAATATTACCAGAATAATGTTGTAACATTATCAGAACTAACTTGATATAGCAGTCTTAAAACTGTGGTAAAATGATGAATGTTCAAGGATTCAAGATTCTTTATTTGTCATTTGCACCACATATGATACATGTGGTAGAACAAGATTGTCTACACAGGGTCCTAGTTAATGATGACAAATTTTATTTCAGACAGACATTTCACCACAAAACATAATACTGAAGACTTTCATGTTTCCAAGTATAGATACAATCTTAATATCAAATAAACATACACAATTTTTATATGCTAATATACATTTTTTTCTTTTCCTTTCCTCTAATGGTGACTGTGAGTCTGAAAAGGAGTATGATGAAGTTTAACTTATATTATCATACCCCTTATCTATTCAATAATTCATAGGATTAATAGTCTTCCTGTTGCCTGTATCCCTTCCAGAAAAAAAAGAAGTAATAATTTTAATAATTAAAAAATATATATAAAAAAATAACAGTATTTTCTGGACTAGATGAAAGTATCTACATATACATACTCACGTAGATATACATACACATCTACCTGCATAAATACATAGATAACATTTCCTTATTTACACATCCACATATATTTACATCCAACAAAAGTATTAAAATGTGTGTAAAAGAAAAACAGTAATAAAATCTAAGATATAAACTAAGAAAAACGTTAACTAAAAATACACCAAGCACTAGTAGTATAAAAACAATATGCCGAACAGCAGCACTAAATGGAGCCGTATGGCATTGCAATTAATGGCTGCACTGACTGTGACATAATGTGTATGGGGGGCATATTTCACAAACAGTGACCGACAAGTGATTGCAGACTACTTCATAAACACAGTGACTCGCATTGGAGGCTGTCCACAGCAGGTGCGAGCCGAGTCAAGACGTATTACGACTTTATTCTCGTAATATTACGACTATTCTTGTAATTTTATTACTTTTTCTCATAATGTATTTTTTCTTAGTGTGGCCCTAAAGCTCCGTTGTAGCATCCAGCCATGTCTGAGTATTTGATACTGAACTTTTGACCTCTGCAAGAGACATTTCTATGTAAGAGTTTATACCAGCTATGTAGAGTTGGACACACTAGTCAACTATACATAATGGGGACCAGAGAATTTCCCATCTTTCCTGTGAGCAGCAGTGACCTGTGGAACGTCTAACATACTGTATACAGTAGCTCATTCAGAGGTTGTTCTTGTTTATCAACCTGTGGATGTTTAGGGATTATATTTGGCGCTTTACCAGATTACACTAATGGCATTAAATAGTGGGACAAACGTTCTCCATCTTGGTCTCATGGTAGAGTGGATCCACAGCAAAATGTCCCAGTTATTCTGAGTTAATAACTCATCTCTACGACAGTACTTTTTTAACTTCCTTTCCGTCTCATCCCTTTCATTGTTCACTCTTAACTTTAAATGTTTTTGGTATCCAAACATCAAATTCAAATAAACTTAAGTTAAATCACCTTTTTGCCATAACATTTAGTTGGAATTATTAATTCAAAACTCCTTCCATAAACTGCAAATAAATCAAATTTGGACTTAAAAAACAAAAAAATTTGAGATTTTCATTAATGAAAAGTGCGTTATAAATTGAATTCATTATTATTATTATTATTATTATAAAAAAACAATAAAATAAAATAAAGGTAATAAATCATCGTTTTTTTTGTCACAACAAGCCATTTTCTCATAAACATTCCATACAAGATTATGGACACACTTTTTGGGTCAAACTAAATGCTGTTGTAGATTTTGTAATGTTTAAAGGTATTTTTAATCCTGCTGTTTTAAGTATTTTTTTTTTTAAAGTCCGTTTTTAGTCCACGTTTTATTCTCTCTAGATGTTTTATATTGTAGCACTTTGAGATTGTAAAATGTAAAGTGCAGTACACATTGAATACAGTATATTATATAATAATAATACTAATTATTATTATGTAACAAATTAATGTAAATTAATAATTACAAATTATTATTATTATTATCATTATTAAATTATGTTTACGGGAGTAACCGGAAATGATAATACTGTATATATAATCAGACAGGCTGGGGTTCAAAAGATTTAGCTAAGAAAACAACTTGCAGCTTATGAAGGAAAATTAGCGATATCATCTAAAAATTTGTACATGAAATAGAAAAAAATGTCCAAAGAAAGATTTTGAAGGAATGCACATCATCCACCACCTTTCATACCGGTTTTAAACTAAACTCATCTGATGCTGAAAAGGATTTGGCGTTATAGCCATTTTGGTAAAAACCTTGCATTAGCCCTATCTTTTGCCATATTGCACAATTTTGCAATATGTATTGGCATTCAGAGAATGTGATATTGTGATATACAGATACTACCACAGGTAATATCTATATTCAAACCCAACCGATATATCGGTAGGGTCAATATTTTTAGGCTAATATAGGCGTTTGGGACACATCGGTATTGGTGATAATTGGCCCATTATGCCCCAATATAAACACTTCTAGTCAAAGTCAAAGTCAAAGTCAACTTTATTGTCAGAACTGCAATATGTACAGGACATACACAGGATTGAAATTGCATTTCTCTCAGTCCCTCGGTGCAACAGTAACCATCTAAACACTAAAACATTTAATAAACATAAGCATAAAATAGTTAAAGTGTAACACTGTCCTGAGTTTTTTCGTAGTAGTATAAAAGTATGAAAATTTACACCAACACTCAAACACCCCTAAAACACCAAACACCCAATGAACATAAACATAAAATGAAATAATAAAAGTGTAATACTGTCCTGAGATTTTTCATATTAGTATAAAAAGTATATCTATAAAATAAACTGAAGGTTCTAGCATTGACATTTGCAAAGAGTGGCACAGCAGCATATGAGTTAATGTACACAGTATATGTATGAGGTAGTTGATGTTGGTATAGAGGCAAAGTGGCATATGCAGTAAGGCACATAAGGCACATTTGGCATCCTTAGATAAGGCTAGTCAGAGAATACTGTATATGTATCAGCAGTAGTGTAGATATAAAAGTAGTGTAAATGTAAACAGTAGTAATAAATGTAAAACAGTAGTAATAAATGTAAACCGTATTAATAAATATAAACAGTGAATGTAAACAGTAGTAAGACTATAGGCAGTAATGTAATACAAACAGTGCAAATATGAGAAGTACCATACCATACCATTTTATTTATAAAGCACTTTCAACAGGAACAGGTCCACACCAAACTGCTGGACAAACAAACACGCAACAGGCAACACAGACAATGAAGTACAACACGAAAAACATAAAAACATTGCAGATCATAAATAAAATGATCCAATACAAATCAGCTGGCAGTAAGTGCAAACTGAATGAGCACATGACCGAGAGTTTAGTGAATAACCCGTTTGATGACACAGAGTCCAGTGTTAAAATCTTTGTGTTGTGTGGTAATGTGTGAGAAAGTTTTTTGTGTTAAGGCAGTTCAAATGGGAGGGGAGGCAGAGCAGGCAGAGTGTTTAGCATTCTGACTGCCTGATGAACAGAGCTGTCTCTCAGTCTGCTGGTTCGAGCCTGGAGACTCCTCAGTCTCCTCCCTGATGGCAGCAGTCTAAAGCGGCTGTGTAGTGGGTGTGTGGGATCACCTGCCATGCAGAGGGCTTTCCGAGTGAGGCGTTTGCTGTGTAAGTCCTGCAGTGAGGGCAAGGAGGTGCCGACGATCTTCTCAGCTGCTCTCACGATGCGCTGGAGGCTCTTGCGGCATGATGCAGTACATGCACCAAACCACACCGTGATGCAGCTGGTCAGGACACTTTCTATGGCACCCCTGTAGAAGGTGCACATGATGGGGGTTGAAGCTCCAGCCCTTTTCAGCTTGCGGAGAAAGTAGAGGCGCTGGTGAGCCTTCTTGGCCAGTGCTGCAGTGTTCCTGCTCCAGGACAGGTCCTTCGAGACGTGCACTCCCAGGAACTTGGTGCTGTCCACTCTCTCCACTGCGGTGCTGTTGATGGTCAGAGGGGCATGTTGTGCATCCCTCTTCCTGAAGTCCACGACAATCTCCTTTGTCTTCTCCACGTTGAGAGTGAGATTGTTGTGTCCGCACCACAAGGCCAAGCGGCTCACCCCTAATGTTCACCCCTAAAATTCTGGGAACAAGCCATGCCATGTCATCAAACGGGTTATTCACTAAACTCTCGGTCATGTGCTCATTCAGTTTGCACTACTTCTCATATTTGCACTAATGTTTGTATTACATCACTGCCTATAGTCATAATACTGTTTACATTCTCTGTTTACATACTACTGGTTACATTCAATGTTTACATTTATTAATACTGTTTACATTTATTACTACTGCTTACATTTATTACTACTGTTTACATTTCCACTACTTTTATATCTACACCACTGCTGATACATATACAGTATTCTCTGACCAGCCTTATTTAAGGATGCCCAATGTGCCTTACTGCATATGCCACTTTTGCCTCTATAACAACATCAACTACTACCTCATACATATACTGTGTACATTAACTCATATGCTGCTTTGCCACTTTGCAAATGTCAATGCTAGAACCTTTAGTTTATTTTATAGTTATACTTTTTATACTTTTTTATACTAGTATGCAAAAACTCAGGACAGTATTATGTTCATTAAATGTTTAGTGTTTTAGTTTTAGTTTTAGAGTTGGTGTAAATTTGTATACTCTTATACCATTATGCAAAAACTCAGGACAGTGTCACAGTTTTACTATTTTATGCTTATGTCTACAGTATTATTATATGTTTCAGTGTTTCAATGTTTAAATAGTTACTGTTGCACCGAGGGACTGAGAGAAACGAAATTTCAATCCTGTGTATGTCCTGTACATATTGCAGTTCTGACAATAAAGTTGACTTTGACTTTGACTTTGATGCCCTTACTTGAAAATAGCGTAATTGTACAATGTATCCATCCAGTATGTGATACTACTTTCAACTCATGGTCCTTCACTTTTAAGTTTAACTTTCAGCACAGCCAAAGCTGGGGACAATACTGTGTAGTGTCTTTTACTGAACAGAGCATGGTAAGTTTATTTAACTGATCTGTAAAATAAAAAATAAAAAATAAATAAATAAATGAATTCTCTTCAGTCCTCCAACCCGTTTGTCATTAGCTACGTGCTTCCCAAGTTAGCAAAATAATGTTTAGCACAAGCTATTGTCTTGTAAAACTTTATCCAGAACATATCCAGAACAATACATTTAACATAGAGGTAAAATAAATTAATATTAGTTGTGTTTGCGTTTTTGTCCTCAATGAAATGCATTGTTTGTCTGAAATCGTTACTTCTCTGCAAAGTTAAAAAAAAATGCTGCTGCGGTCAATACTATTTAGACCTTCACCATACATGATTATTAAAACAATGAACAGAAAATGGTGTTTCTTTGTTTAATCTATATTTTTGTAACACACTTGATAACTTTATGGTGAATAGTAGAGGATAGAAAATATGAACGCACATTAGGAAGGCTGTTTCAAGACTTCAAGTGTTAAAGCAGGTTTAAAAGTAGCTGTCTACTTTAGATTCTTGAGGGGTGGACAAAGCTAAAAAAAATTCTGCCAATATACTGTATTAGTTATCAGCATTAGCCTTCCCCTCCCAATATCGGTATCGGTGATATCCAAAATTTCCCTATCGGTTGTGTTCTAATATATATTTCCTTTGAAGCCAGAAATTTAAGTATAAATAATCTAATGCTGAAAGGGGACAGTGTTATAGCTTGTTTCATAGATTAGAATTAAATGGATTACGACAGTCACAGCAGTGTCATCTAGCGACAAGAAGTGTCAGCAATAGAACATCACATAGCTGTTTTGGTCAAATTTTGTAAATGACACATTTGTATCGCACCCGGGGCATCTACAGCCACACCAAATCTAAGCTCTATACAGTATTTATATGAATGGCTGAGCTACAGTATACCTATTGGGGTGTTAGCCAACTTTAACAGTGTTGACTTCAAAAGTGTTGTTGTTGTACAACCAGAAATTACTTTCTGAGTTTGACTAAAATGTCCAGTGGCTTGTGAGATATTTGCTAACAGACAAAGCTGACCCAACAGCTAATGACCAAGTCTATTATTTTATGAGTTTCGTTAAAATCCGTCTACTGGTTCAGGATAAATTGACCTAATGCTAGAGACAACTGAACAAGAGGCAAAAGCATTAAAAAAAAAAAAAAAACATTTCTGTACACTTCCTTTTAAAAGCGTTAGGGGGACTTCCGGCTGAATGGCGGTGGGATAAGTTGTGTTCAGGTGCGCTCCTGCGGAACTGGCCTGTTTTCCAACTAATACCTGGCACTTTCTTCCGATTTTGACCGCAAACAACAGACAACTTACACATTCAACGCATATCTCCTGTTCGATCGCCAAAATGCCACCAAAGCCTGCTAAAGGAGCTAAAGGAGTAAGTTCGATCGAAGCTCACCTGTGGCCTGCTCCTCGTGGCGGAACCTCGAGCTATCCTGGGTCACCTCCTTCATCTGATGCAGCAGCTGCCGCTACAGTTTGTGACGTCGGCAGCCTCAAACAGGAGCTGCTGGTGGCTCTCCGAGAGGACTTTACTGCTATAATTAAAGCAGAATTCCAAGCCGCTCTGGGTGAAAGTCTCTCGTCGATCAACGCCGAGCTGTCCGCCTTCAAAAAGGAGCTATCATCGGGGCTAGCTGCAGTGCAGGAGAACTTCACGGGGCTAAAGCTAACGGTAGCAGAGGTGGAGAAGTCAGTCTCTACCTGCACAGATGACATCGTTAGCCTCCAGAAAAAAGTCGAGAGCCTCACGAAGACGGTGGCACAGCTGGAGGATAAATGTGACGATTTTGAATCCCGGTCCCGACGTCAGAATATCCGGATTATCGGTGTCCCGGAGGATGACCCTTCATCGGCTACAACGGCTGCGGTCTCCCGGATGCTAAAGGAGGCCTTCGGCTTCGAGGAGGACCCGCTGCTCGATCATGCTCACCGCATCCCAGTACCCAAACCGAAGGCAGGCGAGCGGCCCCGTCCAATTGTGGCTAAGCTACACTACCACACGGACTGTGTGAAAATCCTGGCGAAGGCGAAGGAGCAGCAGCAGATCAAAGTGAACGGTACAAATATCTTTGTGTTCCCCGACTACACTGCCAGAACGGCTCGCGCGCGGGCCGCCTTCACTGATTGTCGACGCAGGCTTCGCAACATCCAGGGTGTTCGGTTCGGCCTGCTCCACCCGGCCCGGCTGAAGATCACGCATGAGGGAACCACACGAGTGTTCACGTCCCCTGAAGAGGCGAGTGTGTACATCGAGTCGATTGCAAAATGAGAAATATAATTAGTGTACTTTGTTTTACACTCAGGGAATGTCAGTATTATTAGTCATTATTATTATTATTATTATTCACGTTTAAAAACATAATCAGAGTGCTCTGTTTACACCCACGGATTTAATGGGTAGCAATAATAATCAGTGTGCCTTTTCTTTCATGCTCAGGGAACATTATTATTATTAGTTGTTATTATTATTATTATTATTATTATTATTCACGTTTAAAAATATAATCAGAGTGCTCTGCTTACACTCACGGATTTAATGGGTAGAAATAATAATCAGTGTGCTTTTTTATTTTATTTTTTATTTTTATTTTTTTATTTTTATTTTTTTCTCATACTCAGGGAACGTCAGTATTATTAGTAACTATTATTATTATTATTCATGTTTTAAAAATATAATCAGAGTGCTCTGTTTACACTCACGGATTTAATGGGTAGAAATAATAATCAGTGTGCTTTTTCTTTCATACCCAGAGAACGTTAGTATTATTAGTTATTAGTTAGTCATTCGTGTTTAAAAACATAATTAGAGTGCTTTGTTTACATTCACGGATTTAATGTTTAGAAATATAATTAGCCAGCTTTTTTTTCTTTCTTCTTTTATTTTTTTTTTTCATAGTCGGGGAACGTTAGTATTATTAGTTATTATTACTATTCATGCTTAGAAATATAATTAGGGTGTTTTGTTTGCATCCACGGATTTAATGTTTATAATTATAATTACTGTGTATTGTTTGCATTCACGGTTTTAATGTTTAGAATTATAATCAGTGTGTTTTAATTACATTTAGGGATTTAATGTTTTGGATTATATGGTGGGCTTTGGTTCGCATTTGGGGAATGTTATTACTATTAGTTATTATTATTAACAATCACTGCTTTTTTAGTTGTTGTTTTTTTTTGTTGTTTGTTTTTTAAAGAGTTCTTGCTCTTCCAGATTAGTGCCTATTACATATTTTAAATTTTCTTTTCATTTAGCTAGTTCTGTGGGAGTCACCTGGTACAGGTTGTGATGTGGTGCCATTTGACCGTAAGGACAAGTTTTCTAGTGACTCCTGTTGGAGTCTGCACAGTCCCTTCATCTGGGGAAGGGCCAAGTGCGAGGGGGGGTGTTTTTTTTTTTTTTTTTTTTTTGTTTTTTTTTTTTTTTGTTTTTTTTTTGTTTTTTTTTTTTGTGTTTTTTTTTTTTTTTTTTTTTTCTCCTGGGGTGTGGGCGGGGATTGGGAAGGATGGCAATATTTTACAACCCTTATTATGAACAACAGGTCACATGGCTGTTGATTTGAAAGCTTCCTCGACATCATCTGCTGTCAGATTCCTAAGCTGGAATGTTAAAGGTCTTAACAATCCGGTGAAACGGTCTAAAATATATTCTCATATGAAACGCCTGAATCCAGACGTAATATTCCTACAGGAAACACATTTGCAAAATTCAAATCAGGTCAGGCTTAAATATCCATGGATTGGGGAGATTTACCACTCGAGCTTCAACTCAAAAGCCAGAGGAGTTGCCATACTATTTAATAAGAATATTCATTTTACAGCATCAAAAATAATGAAGGATACAAATGGCAGATTTCTTATAATCGCGGGCTCTCTGTTCCATACTCCCGTTTTATTAGTGAACATTTATGCACCAAACTTTGATAACCCAGACTTTATAAACAATTTAGTAAGCACACTTCCATATCTTGACACTCATCTGTTAATTTTAGCTGGGGACCTGAATTGTGTTATGAACACATCATTAGATCGCTCTTCATCTCGGCCCTGCACACAGTCTAATATGTCTAAATCTATTTTGGATTTTGTGTCCCAAAATGGATATGTAGATCCATGGAGGGCACAGAATCCACTAACAAGGACCTATTCTTTTTACTCGCAGGTGCACCAATCCTATTCCCGTATAGATTATTTTTTTGTTGACAGCTCTTTAATGCAGAGAGTCACTTCTTCTGAATACTATCCGATTGTTATCTCAGACCATTCTCCTCTAAGCATTGATATAAACTTTATAAATAAACCCCGTTCTAGTCCTCGTTGGAGATTTAATAGTCTCCTGTTATCAGATGAGCCATTTAATAAATTCATCTTATCAGCAATTGACGATTTCCTAATGTTCAATAAGAGCGATACAATTTCTCCCTCACTATTATGGGAAACATTAAAAGCCTATATTCGTGGTCAGATTATTTCTTTTTCAGCTAATGTCAATAAAAATCTACGCACTAAGATATCAGAAATATCAACAAAAATTCAGAATATTGACAGGCAAAATGCCGTTAATCCGTCACACGATTTGCTGAAACAGCGACAGGATCTTCAAATGGAACTTGATCTTTTAACAACATCTGATGCGGAGCGTCTCTTAATCCGATCTCGAGCCACTTATTATGAGCATGGGGAAAAACCAAGTAGACTTTTGGCACATCAACTGAAACGAAAGGCTAGCTCTCACACAATATCGCAAATCAAGGATCGATCGGGCAACCTTGTCTCAGACCCTGTCTCCATTAGTGACACCTTTAAAAAATTCTACTGCGATCTGTATAAATCTGAACTACAAGCAGACTCAAACGAGCTACTCGCCTTTCTTCAGAATATTGACATTCCTAGGATAGACAAATTGATTTCTGACCAACTTGAGGCTCCCATTAAATTAGAAGAAATATTAGAGTCAATTAAGAATATGCAAAGTGGTAAAACACCTGGCTCGGATGGTTTCTCTGCCGAATTTTTCAAAAAATTTAAAGATAAGATAGCCCCTCTTCTTCTCGAGGTTTATAATGAGTCATTCGGGCGTGGCCTGCTACCTCCCACCTTGACTCAAGCTTCAATCTCTCTCCTGTTAAAGAAGGATAAAGATCCTACTGCTTGCGAGTCTTATAGACCCCTTTCACTCTTGAATGTGGATTTTAAGATTTTGTCCAAAATACTCGCAACTCGGCTTGAGACAGTTCTCCCTCTGATTATCTCACAAGAACAAAATGGATTCATCAAAGGTCGCCAGTTGTTTTTTAATACCCGTACAATATTGAACACAATTTTTTCAACTCATTCCCCCAAGTCTCCTGAAGTAATCATTTCTCTTGACGCCGAGAAAGCTTTTGATCGAGTAGAATGGGAGTATCTCTTTGCCGCTCTTAATAGGTTTGGTTTTGGAGAGAGGTTTGTGTCCTGGATCAAACTACTTTATACATCTCCTCAAGCATGTATTCTTACTAATTCCATCCAATCGGATTATTTTTCGGTGGGGCGTGGTACTAGACAGGGTTGCCCTCTTTCCCCCCTCTTGTTTGCGTTAGCCATTGAGCCTCTTTCTGTTGCCCTAAGATCCCTTTCTTCTTTTCACGGAATCATCCGCTCTGGCGTCGAGCTTAAACTGTCCTTATATGCAGATGACCTTCTCCTGTATGTTTCTGACCCATTATGTAGCCTTCCCCCAATTTTAAATACTCTGGAAAAATTTGGATCGTATTCCGGCTATAAAATTAATTCACTTAAAACCGAATGCTACCCAGTGAATTCATTAGCTTTAAAGCTTAAGCCTTCTGATATCCCTTTTAGGCTCAGTCCCTCGGGGTTTAGATATTTGGGAATTAATATTGCACGTACTCTGCCCTCGATGTTTTCTCAGAATTATACCCCACTAGTCTCCCAAATTGCATCAGACCTTCAGAGGTGGAACTCTCTCCCTCTTTCACTAATAGGCAGGATTAATATTATCAAAATGAATGTGCTACCTAGACTTCTGTTTTTATATCAAAACATCCCTTTGTTTCTGCCCAAACAGTTCTTCAGGTCCCTGGATCAGATGGTCTCTTCCTTTTTGTGGAATGGAAAGGCCCCCAGAATGAGACTTTCTTTATTACAACAGTTCACCACAAATGGTGGTCTTTCTCTACCCAATTTTACAATGTATTACTGGTCCTCGCATATTCATAAACTGAATTATTGGTTAAATTCACCGGATCTGATTTGGTGCAAACTTGAAGTTCAATCGATTTCTGCATCTTTTTCACCTGCCTCAATTATTTATTCATCATTACCAATTAAACTATCCTCTGTTACTACAAATCCTATAGTGCTTTCTACACTCAGGATCTGGTCACAATTTAGGTCCCATTTTAAATTTGTATTACCATCTAATAAAATGCCGTTATTAAAGAATCACATTTTCTCTCCAGCATCTACTAATGCTGCCTATAGAATTTGGCATGAGAGAGGTATTAGAACAATGAGAGACCTTTACGAAGATGGTTTGTTCCTTAGTTTTTCAGAATTGTCTTCTAAATTTAATCTACCCACTTCACATTTATTTCTTTATTTCCAAATTAGACATTGCGTTTCATCACGGTTTCCAAATTTTCCAACTTTGCCTAATGACCCACCATGGGTCGAATTCCTAGCTTTGAAGCCTAATCTGAAATCTCCTCTTTCTATTATTTATGGAAAACTTATGGCAATTGAGACCGACTCATCAGGTAAAACCAGAACTGCATGGGAACGGGAATTGGGTGTTGAACTGTCAGAGTCATGGTGGGATAAAGTTATTCTCAGCATACGCCAGAGTACACCATGTGCCAGACTACAACTAATACAGTTTAAAGTAATAAATAGAGTACATTTTTCAAAGTCCCGTCTATCAAAAATTTTCCATTCAATTTCAGATCAATGTGATAGATGTCAGGCCTCACCTTGCAACTTAAGTCATATGTTCTTCTTCTGCCCAAAATTACAAGGGTTCTGGAAATACTTCTTCTCCATACTCTCAGGAGTTTTTAAGATCCAGATTCAGAATGATCCACTTATTGCCATTTTTGGAGTTCCAGGGACCACACTTAACCTATCCCGCCAGCAGAGGGAGGTCCTAGCCTTCTGTTCTCTCCTTGCCAGGCGCTGTATTTTGCTCGC
>JBBPBX010022372.1:23560-41475 GCA_038048925.1 Garcialebias charrua
TATAAACTATATATTTATTATTTGAAATAAAAACATTTCAATATCACAAAAATGTCATCTCACGCTGTATTAAAAGCCTGTGAGTGTTTGAAGATGTAAAATGTTTGTAAGATTTAGCAAAGCATATTTCAATAAAATATAATTTATGTTGTTCAACTAGATTTTATTTTCAAACTCAAAGCCTGGATAAATGAGAGCAGATCTGATAACTGTGAAAAAAATGAATGTTTAAGTTGGATAAACCTTTAAATTGTACTCATTTCTATCTTTAACTTGATGAAACTCATTCTGAATCATTTCAAACAGATGCACAAAAACATTAAAATGTTAAAATATTCTAACTTTTTCTTGTCTTGTCAAGTTAAATCAACACTTAGTAAAACCCAAAACATCACAACAAGCTAATTTAGGTGAGGATGACTTAAATCTTTCACATGTTGCATTTTTAAACTCAACCAGATAAACTTTGTGTGACTGAAACTTGCTCAGATTAAATATAAATCTCAGCTTTGGTCAGGAGCAGCGATCACTTTGAAAGAAACTGAAGCGTCTGCAGGTTTCAGCGTGAGAAGCAGCTGAAGTTATTTCACCTGGAGCAAACTGCTGAACCTTAAAGCTGCTTTTATAGAATTAAAAGAGAAAGCAAAAAGACAGAAAGGGGGAAGGAAATAACATTTCTGAGAGTAAAACCAGCAGTTTGTGACATCAGCGTGTTCCCCAACTGTCCACCAATCGTACGACGGTGTTTCCCCTCCACCTCATTATGTAATGAGAAGTTCACAGGATGGACAAGTGGGCTGGTTCTGGTCTGAATACATCACTAGCGCCTAAAGGAAAACTACTCTGCTGCCATTCATCTCATCAAAGATGACTCTGAAACGCCAACTGTTTCTGAGGAACCAGGAGCTGTGACGAGAGCTTTAAACACACAGAGGAGCCTCCTTGTTCTCCAAACGTTAATTATCAGCTGCTGTTCAGGATGATGTCACAGCTGTCACATCTGGAGACAAACTAAAACAGCACAACATAAAAGGCCTGATGGGCCTCAGACTGAACTCAAATTTAAAAAGTCTTCAGTGAGGGTTAATACAAAGTAAGAGCTGGACTTTTCAACACTGATAATAGAAAGAGGAAGTTGTGCCAAGTTGAAAAGTCATGACTGAATGTAGTTTTCTATCCACCACAACTTTCACTTTAATTTCACCTCCACAAAACCACACCCAGCATTTGTTTCTTTATGCTGCATCATGAACTTATGACAACTTAAAAGCATAACCACTGCCTAAATACACATTTTTCTACGTATTTGATTAGATCTTTGTGTATATGTGAATCATCTATTTTACAAACAAAGTAAAGCTAAATACACAAAGTTCTCTACAAAAAGTCTAATGAGAGAATTAAATGAGTCATTTTCTGCTGCCAGCCATCAGAGTAATGTGATTACATTCAAACATTGAATACTACACTTCAGACCGTCTCGACTGAAACGGAGTCGGAACAATACAGTATTCAGAAGAAGCAAAGTCATTCTGGGGAGGAAACTCACCTGAGGAGAGCATTAAAGAAAAAACTGGAGCTAAGATCATCTGTAACAAGCTGAGTTCAGATAATTTCACGTCTAGGGAGAAAATATCAGTACTTGACCCCAATTTATCATTAATTGATCATAACTGATCATTAACTGATTGTAACTGATCATAACTGATTGTAACTGATCATAACTTCCCCAAGGCTCTGTACTTGGACCAAAGCTATTTATTTTATATGTGAATGACTTGATAAATGTGTCAGGACTCCTTAAATGTGTACTTTTTGCTGATGATACCACTTTTTTCTGTTTAGGTGAAGATATAGAACAAATGTTGGAATTGATAAAGACAGAATTTGTCAAGATACAAACTTGGTTTAAAATAAATAAATTATCATTAAATCTAGAAAAAACTAATTACATGATATTCAGTAATAAAAAGAAAACTGTTGATGTTCCACTCAAAATTGAGGGTGTTGAGATTTGTAGAGTGAGTGAGGTGAAGTTTTTGGGTGTTATCATTGATGACAAACTGACATGGAAACAACACATAAATTCTGTAAGAATAAAAATAGCTAAATCGATTGCAGTACTGTACAAAGTCAGAGACCTATTGAATGATAAAGCTCTGTATTTGTTGTATAACACAATCATTGTTCCACACTTAATCTATTGTATTGATGTTTGGGGGAATGCGTGTAAAACAATCACAAAACCTATTTTTGTATTACAGAAAAGAGCTGTAAGAATTATCACTAGAAAACATTACCGTCATCCATCAAGTACATTATTTTATCAACTGAAGTTATTGAAGTTCCATGATTTGGTAGACTATAATATTTTATCAGTTATGTATAGGGCTCAAAATAATGCATTACCTTTAAATATCCAAATGCATTTTGTTAAAAGACAAAGTTGTTATAATCTTAAGGGGACAGAGATGTTTGTAAAACCACAATTCAGAACTAGTTTGAAGGGACGTTCTACCTCAATCCAGGGAATTAGATTATGGAATGGCTTGGAGAATGTAGTTAAAAATGCCAAGTCAATGTTTACATTTAAGAAAATGATCAAAACAAATGTGTTAAAAAATATATATGAAATAGCGTAATGTGTATTGTATTAGTTAGAAAATTAGAAAGAGTTAGTCATTTTGTACTGTTGGTTGAAGATTATTATTGTTTAATCTGATTGTTGGAAAAAAGGGGCAGATATAATAAGATTTATTCTTCTTTCTGCTACCTTTCATTTTTTTATATTTTGTACATTATCATTTATGGGATTGTCTTGTATTGTTTCTTTTGTAAAAAAAAAATGAACAAATTTAATAAACATAAACATAAACAATAACTGATTGTAACTGACCATTAACTGATTGTAACTGATCATTAACTGATTGCAACTGACCAATATCTGACTATAACAGACCATAACTGATCAACAGGCCATAAATGATCATTAACTGACCATTAAGCAATCATGACTGATTATAACTGATCATTAACTGACTGTAACTGATCATAACTGATTATAACTGATCATTAACCGATTGTAACTGATCATTAACTGATTGCAACTGATCATAACTGATTGTAACTGATCATTAACTGATTGCAACTGATCATAACTGATTGTAACTGATCATTAACTGACTGTAACTGATCATAACTGATTGTAACTGATCATTAACTGACTGTAACTGATCATAACTGATTGTAACTGATCATTAACCGATTGTAACTGATCATTAACTGATTGCAACTGACCAATATCTGACTATAACAGACCATAACTGATCAACAGGCCATAAATGATCATTAACTGACCATTAAGCAATCATGACTGATTATAACTAATCATTAACTAACTGTAACTGATCATAACTGATTGTAACTGATCATTAACTGACTGTAACTGATCATAACTGATTGTAACTGATCATTAACCGATTGTAACTGATCATTAACTGATTGCAACTGACCAATATCTGACTATAACAGACCATAACTGATCAACAGGCCATAAATGATCATTAACTGACCATTAAGCAATCATGACTGATTATAACTGATCATTAACTGACTGTAACTGATCATAACTGATTGTAACTGATCATTAACTAACTGTAACTGATCATAACTGATTGTAACTGATCATTAACCGATTGTAACTGATCATTAAGTGATTGCAACTGACCAATATCTGACTATAACAGACCATAAATGATCAACAGGCCATAAATGATCATTAACTGACCATTAAGCAATCATGACTGATTATAACTGATCATTAACTGACTGTAACTGATCATAACTGATTATAACTGATCATTAACTGATCATAAATTATCATAAATTATCATTAACTGATCATTAACTGATCATTAACTGGTTGTAACTGATCATTAACTGATTGTAACTGATCATAACTGATTGTAACTGATCATAACTGATTGTAACTGATCATAACTGATTGTAACTGATCATTAACTGATTGTAACTGATCATAACTGATTGTAACTGATCATTAACTGATTGTAACTGATCATAACTGATTGTAACTGATCATAACTGATTGTACCTGATCAAAACTGATTGTAACTGATCATAACTGATTGTAACTGATCATTAACTGATTGTAACTGATCATAACTGATTGTAACTGATCATAACTGATTGTAACTGATCATAACTGATTGTAACTGATCATAACTGATTGTAACTGATCATAACTGATTGTAACTGATCATAACTGATTGTAACTGATCATAACTGATTGTAACTGATCATAACTGATTGTAACTGATCATAACTGATTGTAACTGATCATAACTGATTGTAACTGATCATTAACTGATTGTAACTGATCATAACTGATTGTAACTGATCATAACTGATTGTAACTGATCATAACTGATTGTAACTGATCATAACTGATTGTAACTGATCATTAACTGATTGTAACTGATCATAACTGATTGTAACTGATCATAACTGATTGTAACTGATCATAACTGATTGTAACTGATCATTAACTGATTGTAACTGATCATAACTGATTGTAACTGATCATAACTGATTGTAACTGATCATAACTGATTGTAACTGATCATAACTGATTGTAACTGATCATAACTGATTGTAACTGATCATAACTGATTGTAACTGATCATTAACTGATTGTAACTGATCATAACTGATTGTAACTGATCATAACTGATTGTAACTGATCATAACTGATTGTAACTGATCATAACTGATTGTAACTGATCATTAACTGATTGTAACTGATCATAACTGATTGTAACTGATCGTAACTGATTGTAACTGATCATAACTGATTGTAACTGATCATTAACTGATTGTAACTAATCATTAACTGATTGTAACTGATCATAACTGATTGTAACTGATCATAACTGATTGTAACTGATCATTAACTGATTGTAACTAATCATTAACTGATTGTAACTGATCATAACTGATTGTAACTGATCATAACTGATTGTAACTGATCATTAACTGATCATTAATTGACAATAAATGAGCATTAACTGACCATTAAGCAATAATGACTGATTATAACTGATCATTAACTGACTGTAATTGGTCATAACTGATTATAACTGTGGGGGAGGATGCCGGTCAGACCTGGCAGACCCAAACGTATTGTGAGGGTCTGCTGGGAACGTCTGGCAGAGTCTCCCGTAAGACGGAGCTTTAACTCCCACCTCCGGGAGAGCTTTGAACACGTTCCGAGGGAGGCGGGGGACATGGAGTCCGAGTGGGCCGTGTTCCGCGCCTCTATTGTCGAGGCAGCTTATCGGAGCTGTGGCCGCAAGGTTGTTGGTGCTTGTCGTGGTGGCAACCCTCGAACCCGGTGGTGGACACCGGCAGTGAGGGATGCTGTCAGGCTGAAGAAGGAGTCCTATTGGGCCTTTTTGGCTTGTGGGACCCCGGAAGCAGCTGATAGGTACCGGCAGTCCAAGCGGCATGCGGCTCGGGTGGTTGCTGAGGCAAAAACTCGGGCGTGGGAGGAGTTCGGAGAGGCCATGGAGAATGACTTCCGTACGGCTTCGAGGCGATTCTGGTCCACCATCCGGCGTCTCAGGGGGGGAAAGAGGTACGCGACCAACACCATTTATGGTGGGGGTGGCGTGCTGCTGACCTCAACTCGGGATGTTGTGAGTCGGTGGGCGGAATACTTCGAAGACCTCCTCAATCCTACTGGCACGTCTTCCACTGAGGAAGCGGAGCCTGGGGACTTTGGGTCGGGTTCTCCGATCTCTGGTGCTGAGGTCGCCGAGGTGGTTAAAAAGCTCCGCGGTGGCAAGGCTCCGGGGGTGGATGAGATTCGCCCGGAGTTCCTTAGGGCTCTGGATGTTGTAGGGTTGTGTTACTGATTGTAACTGATCATTAACTGATTGTAACTGATCATAACTGATTGTAACTGATCATTAACTTATCATTAATTGACAATAAATGAGCATTAACTGACCATTAAGCAATAATGACTGATTATAACTGATCATTAACTGACTGTAATTGGTCATAACTGATCATAACTGATCATTAACTTATCATAAATGACCATAAATGACCATAACTGATCATTAACTTATCATTAACTTATTGTAACTGATCATTAACTGATGTAACTGATCATTAACTGATTATAACTGATAATTAACTGATCATAACTGACCATAACTGAGCAACTTATCATTAACTGATTGTAACTGATCATAACTGATTGTAACTGATCATAACTGATTGTAACTGGTCAGTAACTGATTGTAACTGATTATAACTTATCATTAACTGATCATAACTGACCATAACTGACCATAACTGATCAACTTATCATTAACTGATTGTAACTGATCATAACTGATTGTAACTGATCATAACTGATTGTAACTGATTGTTAACTGATTGTAACTGATCATAACTGATTATAACTGACCATTAACTGATCTTAAACTGATTATAAGTTACTGATCATTAGTTGATTGTAACTGTTCATAACTGATCATGATCATTAAGTGATCATTAACTGACCATAACTGATCATTAACTTATCATTAACTAACCATAACAGATCATTAACTGATCATTAACTGTCCATAACTGACCATTAGCTGTTCACTGATCATTAATTGATCATAACTGATCATTAGTAGGGGTTGAACGAGTACATAATTTTTTAACTCAACATTAACATAATAAAGCTCGAGTAGAACTTGAGTACCGGTAGTTGATGATGTCATAGAATCTTAAGATGCAAAAAAAAAATGTAATATAATATTTACCAAAAAAAAGACCAACAAAACATTGGGAGCATATACACTATTATGCTGGAATGGACTACCATTTATCATACTGCAGATAAGTTACAGGAAACCCAAACTCCAACCCAAACTCCACAGTGACTGGTCTGAATGACTATAGACCGGTGGCCCTCACCCCGATAGTCGCTAAATGTTTTGAGAAACTGGTCATGTCCCACATCAAGACAACCGTCAACATCAACGAGGACCCTCATCAGTATGCATACCGCGAGAACCGATCAACAGAGGACGCCATCTCCTCTGTGGTCCACACTGCTCTCACCCACCTGGATCAGAAGGACTCATACGTGCGCATGCTCTTTGTGGACTTCACATCTGCCTTCAACACCATGATCCCCCAAACTCTGATAGACAAACTATCCACACTTGGACTAAGCCCCTCCGTTTGTAACTGGGTCTTAGACTTCTTAACAAACAGACCACAGTCCGTGAAGATCCACAACTTCTCCTCCTCCACCATTACCCTCAGCACTGGCTCTCCTCAAGGATGTGTGCTGAGCTAGCCTGGCCCTCGCCATTCCTACGCAGCTCCGCTCAATTCTCATTTCCCTTCACTGCTGGGTCTGGCATTTCTCCCATCCACAAGGATGTCTCCGGTAGGTTTTGACCGGACCAATCAGAGAACAGAAGGCGGAGTTTTGAACGACGTCGACTGACGTCGTCATTCAAAATGGCTGCCGCCACGAAGGAATTTTCAATAAAACAAGGTAAAAAACTATTATTTCTCTGCTGAGAAAAAATAGATTTCATAGCTGACGTTATATCAGAAGTGTTCCTGAGCAATCAGAGAGCAGAAGGCGGAGTTTTGAACGATGTCGACTGACGTCGTCATTCAAAATGGCTGCCGCCACGAACGAATTTTCATCAAAACAAGGTAAAAAACTATTATTTCTCTGCTGAGAAAAAATATAGTTCATAGCTGACGTTATATCAGAAGTGTTCCTGAGCTTAACAGTTCCTAAATCAATTCACGAAATGGTCAAATCTGCTGGATATTAAATAGTTTCGGTTTGATATTTTCCAAACAGCCTCGGGTGCGCTACGAAAATAAATGATAAAAAATCGAATTTTATCTCAAATGTTTCATCTAGGCCAACAGTCAGTAAATTAAAGACATATAATTACACACTGGTGGCAGAAAAAATATCCACCGAGTGGTTTCTGAGCAATTTATCTGATAGCCTGGACCTCGTCAGGCTAAACTAACAAAACTCTGCCTCCTGTTCTCTGATTGGTCCATTCAAAAATCTCCAGGAGAAATCGTTGTCTATGGCAGAGATGCCAGACCCTAGTCCAAAGCGAAGTGAAGGACATGGGTCTGGTATCAACCAGGCTAGTGCTGAGCCCTCTTCTGTTCACTCTGCTCACATATGATTGTACAGCCACACATCCAGGCTGTCATATTGTTAAGTTTGCAGATGATACAGCGGTGGTGGGATGCATCACAAACAATGATGAGTCCAGCTACAGACAGGAGGTGGAACACCTGGAGAGCTGGTGCAAAGAGAATAACCTTCACATGAATGTGAAGAAGACAAAGGAGATGATTGTGGACTTCAGAAGGAACAAACACACCCACGCCCCACTGAACATAAGTGGATCTGCAGTGGAAGTGGTCTCCAGCTACAAATACTTGGGTGTACACTTGAATGATAACCTCAGCTGGAGCAACAACACCACCAGCCTGATCAAGAAAGGTCATCAGAGACTCTACTTCCTCAGACGGCTGAGACGAGCTGGTCTGAGCAGCCCAGTCCTCACCTCCTTCTACAGGTGTGCAGTGGAGAGCATCCTGTGCTCCAGCATCAATGTGTGGCATGGAGGCTGCACAGTTGCAGAGAGGAAAGCTCTACAGAGAGTGGTGAAGGCTGCACAGAAGTCTGTTGGAGTCAGTCTCCCCACCATCACAGACATTTACACCTCCAGATGCAGGAAAAGAGCCACCTGCATCATGAAAGACCTCACTCACCCAGCACACTCACTCTTTGCCCCACTCCCCTCAGGACGGAGGTTGAGGAGCATCAAATGTAGAACCACTAGACTGAGGAACAGCTTCTACCCTGAGGCTGTTAGACTCATGAATAAATAAACAATAAGAATGATCACTGCAAAATATCACATCATGCTGATGCTGATCTGTTTTCTTGTTGCTGTGTTCATCTGTGACCATCTGCTCATACAGACTCATGTTCGTGCTGCTGTTTATAATGATGTTTTTCCACTACATTAGGGCTTAGTGTATTACTAGTTGATGTTTTTCTTAGTTAATCCTAGATGTTATTACTGTTTTTCTCTTGCATTTGTTGTTGGATGTAACTGGGACCCTGTGTACATAATCTCGTTTTCATCACATGTACCACATGTGGTGCAAATGACAATAAAGACTCTCTGACTCTCTGACTCTGACTCTGATTATTATTAAGCTGCAAAAGTGAAAGAAACGTGTGGCACGTTAAAAACAAAACTAAAAACAGTGGGGCGGTCGACCACCCTGCACCACCACCCACGGTGGTGCGCATTTATATTTTTTGCTATTTGTTTATGAAACAAGGTCAGAGCAGAGGAAGCTGGTTCTGGTTCGGTTGATTGGACCCGGTGCTACACCATATTCTGTGACCTGCAACAGTGCATGCAACACTGCCCCCTACGGTCACAATATACGGTGGTCACAAAATATGGTGTAACACAGATTCGCAACAAGCTCCAAACAGGAAGTTGATTCATTTTTTGTTCTGTAACTGCGACGTGATGACGTCACTACAAATACTCGACATGAAATTAAAAAACTCGATAGAGGTCCTTGTCCTAGGAATTGATGTGTAGATTACTCTAGTAGTCTGTTAAAGCCCTAATCATTATCTTATTGTAACTGTTCATACCTGATCATGATCATTAACTGATCATTAACTGACCATAACTGACCATAACTGATCATTAACTTATCATTAACTAACCATAACAGATCATTAACTGATCACTAACTGTCCATAACTGATCATTAACTGACCATAACTGATCATTAACTAATTGTAACTGATCATAACTGATTATAGCAGATCATTAACTGATCATAACTGACCAATGGCTGTTCATAACTGATTGTAACTGATCATAACTGATTAATAACTAACAATAACTGAACATTAACTAACCATTAAACAATCACAACTGACCATAACTGATCATTAACTGATTGTAACTGATCATGACTGATTATAATTGATCATTAACTGATCCTAACTGACCATAATTGACCATCATTGATCATTAACTTATCAATAACTGACCATAACTGATCATTAACTGATTATTAACTGACCATAACTGACCATTAGCTGTTCATAATCTTTACAACTGATCATTGACTGACAATAACTGATTATAACTGACCGTACTGTACCATAACTGATCATTAACTGATCACTAACTGATGATAACTGATCATTAGCTGATTTTAACTGTTCATACCTGATCATAACTGATCACTAACTAACCATAACTGATTGATAATTGATAGTTAAATGATTGTTAACTGATCATAACTGACTGTCCAGAGGACCAGACTTAGCTTTTTTAGATACCTCTACATCCCTGGCACCAGTGCATCCTCAGAGAGAGTCTTCTCCACCGCTGGAGATATCATCACTGTGCAGAGAAGTGCACTTCTTCCAGAGCACGTCGATCAGATTCTATTTCTAAACAGAAATCTGAGGAGAATGTAGCTCACTTGGTCTGCAGAGTAGACTTTCTGTTTAGAGTTCACTTATTAGTCAGGGTCTATCTACAGGCCTTAAGCTGCTCTGCTAAGATGGGTGCATTTGAAGTTAAATGTTCTTCATTACTTGAATTATAGACTGTTTTGGAGAAGTCATATTACTGTTTACTTACCAAGCACTTAGAGTGATTCCTTCAGATGTTAAGTGTCAAGGTTAAAAAGGTTTCAAACTATTCAGAGCAGGGCACTTGGTGCACTTTATTTACTTTACAAATGCATGTAAGCTACAGTTTTTACTGTTTCAATTGAAAGAAACATGTTTTCTCACCACTTCTTTGATTCATTTTGTCCAGCTGTCGACTTTAAGTCTGTGTCCATGTCCAACCAGAGCCAAGTATTGTGTAGTTGGTGCTTTTAATCAGTTTTCAGTTAAATTAATTCAATCCAAGTCTATAACAGTCTCAAAATGTCACCAAAATCACTCTGTCCCTCTAAAATATTTCAGAAAATCGCAAAAGTGTATTGAATTGTATCGTTTGCTGAATATCGCAATATATATCGTATCGTGAGCAGAATATCGTGTATCGTATCGTGAGATTATTGTATCACTACAGCCCTAATCATTTCTAAGTCTCCAACAAATAAAAAAAAGCAGCAAAGATTTTCCCGTCATTGTTAATTCTCGTGTAACTTCAATCTTAGTTTGTTGGTTTTATTGGAAGGTTTCGATGGCGACTGCAGCGTTGAAACGTCACTTCGCCTAACTCAAACCTTCCCTGCTTTATAGGAAAACAAACTTTTTTTTTTTTGTCGTTCTCCACTTTGTCACCTTCCTACACTGAAGAGTGTCTGAGAGGAGTGTTAAACCACAGCGTTTGACTCAGGTGAACAAACCCTGACGACGGGACTTTTCTCTCAGCCCAAGAAGAAAAGGTGACGACAGCTGAAGAAAGGCGGCCTTTCTCCAAAGTTTAGAAAAGCTGAGTCATCCTGCTGACTGACGGGGATGGACACGAGTTTTCACATCTGTTGGATCAGTTGAGGCGTTTTCATCTAGTGACTGACCAAACGGTCTGCTTCATTTAGCAGCAGAATCAAAGGTGAAACGTTGGTTTTCAGTTGGCAGGTCCCACTCAGACCGAGTGACCACAGAAGGTTCCCAATTTTAAATTAAAATAAGCTCCTGACTTGGACAGTCCAGCTGAGTTTGGCTTCATAGTTTGGGTCTAAAAGGACTACAAATGTGAATATTTTCAGGTCTAGTCTGTTCAAAGTTGTGGGACAATAGAAGCAGAACTAAAGAATATTCAGGCAGACTAGCCCGAGTCACAGTTAATAATAATAATAATAATAATGAATTTAATTTATAACGCACTTTTCATTAACAAAAATCTCAAAGTGCTACAAAGTGCAACTAAAATCAAAGATCAAATAAAAACAAGTGATAAAATCAAGTAAAATCAATGATAAAACAACAAAAATCAATAATAAAATCAATTAAAAATAATGATAATATCAACTAAGATCTAAGATAAAATCATGCGGAGGCAGAGTAGGCTCGCTTAAAAAGAAAAGTCTTTAAGCCTTGTTTAAAGTCAACCAGTGACTGTGGAGCTCTCAGGTAGTCAGGGAGGGAGTTCCATAGGCGGGGGGCAGCCACACAGAATGCCCGGTCTCCCATGGTCCTTAATTTGGTTCGTGGAATGTGAAGGAGATTACTGTTCTGTGATCGTAGAGACCGGGTGGATGAATATGGTGCAAGAATGTCCTTTAGATAATCTGGTGAAGTTCCGTGTAAGCATTGATGTGTAATGAGAGCAGTTTTGTACTGAATTCTGTAGGTGACAGGAAGCCAATGGAGGTTATGGAGAATGGGTGTAATATGTTCAAATTTACGAACTCTCAACAAAATCCTTGCTGCACTGTTTTGAATATATTGAAGCTTCTGAAGGTATTTACCAGGGATTCCAATAAACAGGGAGTTGCAGTAGTCGAGCCTGGAGGAGACAAAGGCATTGACGAGTTTCTCAGCATCAGAAAAAGTTAGAAATGGGCAAAGTCTGGAGACGTTTCGAAGACAGTTCATCGTGTTGAAAACAAAACAAAACCTTAATAAAGTTGTTTTTTGCGCCGGGGAGCAGTAGTGATTAGGTGTGTTTGAGCAGCACATCTAATCACTACAGCTCCCCGGCGCGCTTTCTATAGCTGCCCGCTGCCACCTGGTGGTGATTGGGTTAAATGCAGAGTCAAATTTCGTCTTGTGTGGAAACATGCATAGATGACAAAAATATGACATTATTATTATTATTATAAACCAGTCAGTCTCACAGCGTTGTGTCGACCCAAATAAAGTCATAAACATAAAACAATTCCCATCTGACTGATTCACCCTTTACAAAATCTCCATCCCATCACGCTCTCTCAGATCCTCCTCTTCACTACATCTCCATGTACCCTCTGCCCGCCTCTCCACCATGGGGAGCAGGGCCTTGGACTTCAGAAGGAACAAACACACCCACGCCCCACTGAAAATAGGTGGGTCTGCAGTGGAAGTGGTCTCCAGCTACAAATACTTGGGTGTACACATGAATGATAACCTCAGCTGGAGCAACAACACCACCAGCCTGATCAAGAAAGGTCATCAGAGACTCTACTTCCTCAGACGGCTGAGACGAGCTGGTCTGAGCAGCCCAGTCCTCACCTCCTTCTACAGGTGTGCAGTGGAGAGCATCCTGTGCTCCAGCATCAACGTGTGGCATGGAGGCTGCACAGTTGAAGAGAGGAAAGCTCTGCAGAGAGTGGTGAAGGCTGCACAGAAGTCTGTTGGAGTCAGTCTCCCCACCATCACAGACATTTACACCTCCAGATGCAGGAAAAGAGCCACCTGCATCATGAAAGACCTCACTCACCCAGCACACTCACTCTTTGCACCACTCCCCTCGGGACGGAGGTTGAGGAGCATCAAATGTAGAACCACTAGACTGAGGAACAGCTTCTACCCTGAGGCTGTCAGACTCATGAATAAATAAATAATAAGAATAAACACTGCAAAATGTCACATCATGCTGATACTGATCTGTTTCTTGTTGCTGCGTTCATCTGTGACTATCTGCGTTCATCTGTGACCATCTGCTCATGTTCGTGCTGCTGTTTATAATGATGTTTTTCTACTACATTAGGGCTTAGTGTATTACTAGCTGATGTCTCTCTTAGTTAATCCTAGATGTTATTATTGTTTTTCTCTTGCATTTGTTGTTGGATGTAACTGGGACCCTGTGTACATAATCTCGTTTTCAACACATGTACTACATGCGGTGCAAATGACAATAAATTCTCTCTGACTCTGACTCTGACTCTGACACAAACTCATGTTCGTGCTGCTGTTTATTCCCACTATATTAGGCTTAGTGTATTACTAGTTGATGTTTTTCTTAGTTAATTCTAGATGTTATTACTGTTTTTCTCTTGCATTTGTTGTTGGATGTAACTGGGACCCCGTGTACATAATCTCGTTTTCATCACATGTACCACATCAAAGTCAAAGTCAAAGTCAACTTTATTGTCAGATCTGCAATATGTACTGTACAGGACATACACAGGACCGAAATTGCGTTTCTCTCAGTCCCTCGGTGCAACAGTAAACATCTAAACATTGAAACACTGAAACATATAATAATAGACATAAGCATAAAATAGTAAAACTAACACTGTCCTGAGTTTTTGCATAGTGGTATAAGAGTATGAAAATTTACACCAACTCTAAAACTAAAACTAAAACATTAAACATTTAATGAACATAATACTGTCCTGAGTTTTTGCATACTAGTATAAAAAAAGAGTATAAAAAGTATAACTAAAATAAACTAAAGGTTTCTAGCATTGACATTTGCAAAGTGGCAAAGCAGCGTATGAGTTAATGTACACAGTATATGTATGAGGTAGTAGTTGATGTTGTTATAGAGGCAAAAAGTGGCATATGCAGTAAGGCACATTGGGCATCCCTAAATAAGACCGTTCAGAGCACACTGTATATGTATCAGCAGTGGTGTAGATATTAGAGTAGTGTACTGTAAATGTAAACAGTAGTAATTAAATGTAAGCAGTAGTAATAAAATGTAAACAGAGAATGTAAACAGTATTATGACTATAGGCAGTGATGTAATACAAACATTAGTGCAAGTATGAGAAGTAGTGCAAACTGTATGAGCACATGACCGAGAGTTTAGTGAATAACCCGTTTGATGACACAGAGTCCAGTGTTAAAATCTTTGTGTTGTGTGGTAATGTGTGAGAAAGTTTTAGTGTTAAGGCAGTTCAAATGGGAGGGGGGGCAGAGCAGGCAGAGTGTTTAGCATCCTGACTGCCTGATGAACAGAGCTGTCTCTCAGTCTGCTGGTTCGAGCCTGGAGACTCCTCAGTCTCCTCCCTGATGGCAGCAGTCTGAAAATGCACATGCGGTGCAAATGACAATAAAGACTCTCTGACTCTGACTCTGACTCTGACTCTTCACCTGCTCTGCCCCTCACATCTGGAACGCCCTACCGCCAGACCTTCGAAACACCACCTCCCTTTCTCTGTTCAAGACTGCTCTGAAAACCCATCTCTTTAGACTAGCTTATCACTAACTTTACTAAATGTATTTTTATCTTCCATTTTATATCCTTTATGTATTTTATATTTCAATTTGTCACTGATAATGTTTGCTCTGTATTACACTGTGTTGGTTTGTTAAGTGTCCTTGGGTGTCCTGAAAGGCGCTTTTAAATAAAATGATTATTATTATTATTATTATTATTATTATTATTATAAAATGCTACCCTTTTCCTTTCCCTTGCCTCTCCGGGTCGGGGAGGAGGTCCTGCCCCAAGTGGAGGAGTTTAAGTATCTCGGGGTCTTGTTCACGAATGAGGGAAAACTGGAGCGTGAGATCGATAGGCGGATAGGTGCAGCGTCCGCAGTGAAGCGGGCGCTGTACCGGTCTGTCGTGGTGAAGAGAGAGCTGAGTCGAAAGGCAAAGCTCTCAATTTACCGATCGATCTACGTTCCCACCCTCATCTATGGTCATGAGCTTTGGGTTGTGACCGAAAGAACGAGATCTCGGATACAAGCGGCTGAAATGAGTTTTCTCCGCAGGGTGTCTGGACTCTCCCTTAGAGATAGGGTGAGAAGCTCAGTCATCCGGGAGGGACTCAGAGTAGAGCCGCTGCTTCTCCACATCGAGAGGAGCCAGTTGAGGTGGCTCGGGCATCTGGTTAGGATGCCTCCTGGACGCCTCCCTGGTGAGGTGTTCCGGGCATGTCCCACCGGGAGGAGACCCAGAGGAAGACCCAGGACACGCTGGAGGGACTATGTTTCTCGGCTGGCCTGGGAACGCCTTGGGATTCCCCCAGAGGAGCTGCTCCAAGTGGCTGGGGAGAGGGAAGTCTGGGCCTCCCTACTTAGGCTGCTACCCCCGCGACCCGACCCCGGATAAGCGGACGAAAATGGATGGATGGATTATTATAAAATGTTCTGGCCGAGTCGAGGCCCCTGCCCTCCTGTCTGAGCCCGTAAATCGAGTCCTTTTGGTTTAGCTCGGTCTGAGTTCGTATGTCAGCCATGAAAGAATCTGCAGCTCCTCAGAGTACCACAGTGGCACCATTCAATGGATGCATTAAATATATTTTTTTTTACAGTAAATAATGAATGCTGATGTTGCGAGGTTTGAAAAACGGTGGGTTTGATTCTGGTGATGGCGTCTGTCTTTGGTCAGTTGGACTCAGGTGAAATCTCGGGGTCCCCCTTGCTCCCTGAACGGTAAGGCTAAAAAAAATACGGCTGCAGACCTACATTATAACCAGCTGTTTCTTGTTCATCACTCGGACTAACTTCGGCTTCCCAAACTGAAGACAAATCGCTCAAATCTTCACTTAAATTGCTTAATTCCTCGGCTTCTATATTCTCTGCCATTGTTATTTACAATGTGCGTTCTTTACATTGCGTCATAAAAATGCATCGGTGTTTGACCCCTCCTTTCTCCACCCGAAAACTGCGATGCACTGCAGAGTTACGTTTATTAAAAAATACTTTTATATATTAATTATTCGAAGCATCTGTGTACAAAAAAATCAAAGCTGAGTAGCTCCTCTTTCTAAAGATGTCTATGTTTTAGCATCATGTCACATACCTTTAAATATTTCCTATAGAATAAAACTGATCTGAAGCAAAGAGTTATGAAACGTTCTGCATAATTCTCTAAAATGATCTTAAATATGTTCAGGTTGAACAAATCAAATGAGCCTGCAAGATTCTCCAAGGCTGCCGCTGAGGCTCCAAACCTAATGCTTCTACTGCATTTTACAAACTTAAAGCTTAATAATAATGAAGGATTTAATCCACCAAAACTTGTTTTCAGAAACTGGAATGGTTTCCACTAAAGCAGCGACTCAAATCAAACTTCACTGGAAGTTGAACAGAAACGGCCCTGTGACTCTTCAGGGCTGATTTTTCAGGAGAAATCGTGTGAGTTCTTATAAAAACAGACACTTCCTTGTGTGGAGGCCCGGTGTTTGTAGGGGATACCCACACATGAAAACACCTGACTGTTGTCACAGCTCACCTCTCCGTCATCCTGTTCCACCTCCTTCCTGCTCAGCAGCCATCAGACAGCTGGTCCTCAAACGTCTCTCAATGCTTATGGAGAGAAGAAGAAGAAAACGAGTTCAGGTTAAACTTTTAAAAACCTGCTGTTGAAGCTAGTTTAAAAAGAAGGTCCAGAACTGGTTCTTTGATTTAAGACAACAGATGGTTTAAGGCACAAACATTAATTCAGAGTTTTTTTTACAACAAAATTATTTCCAAACATCACCTTCAGAAGACTCATAATTAGTTAAATGAGGTTCAGCTCAAAGTGCCTCCTATAAATAATAAGGGCTGCCACCAAGAGAGACATAATGAAGACCAAGGACAGAATAAAGGCAATGGTTGGAGTTTCTTCCTTTTTTCATTCATTCAACCTTTATTCAACAGGTTAGTCTCATGGAGTCACGAGGACTCATTTTCAAGAGAGACCTGTTTTAGACAGACAACAATAATTCAACAAAGAGCAATTTAATCAAAGAAAAGTACCATCGTTATAAAAACAGTCAAATCAAGGTGCCATATAAAACAAGGTAAAATACTAATAACAAGAACAAAGTTACATAAGCAAATAAGCCTTAAACATGTGGAAAGTGTTTTACTGTCCATCCAGGACAACAGTATATCTCTCATCACACTGACAACATTCCTACAGTGTAGCACGGCGATGGAAGCATCATGCTGTGGGAATGTTTTCCATC
>JBBPBX010022373.1:0-41474 GCA_038048925.1 Garcialebias charrua
CACTGTTACATATTGATGTTCACATTGTTTTTTCACCTGTTTTAATGTGAACTGTAGTGATTGTTTTAAGTTGAACATTTATTTATATTTTGTTACTTTTATTTTTTCATCACTGTTCTATTTTAGAGTTTGCAACAAAAAAAAATCAGTTTTAATCTGACATTTTCAGTGCAATATTCATGTCAGATTTTTTTGTTAAAATAAATTTTCAAATGTCTTTGTTTACACTGCCAATATTATATACTTGTTTTCAAAACTCATTGTTGTGACACAAATAAATATACTAGTGTGGGAGTCTGCAGAAAAAGATGAAAAATACCTTGAGTCTCGATTTATTCTCAACGTCTTCCCACATCAACCTCAGGAGAACAACTCAAATACAACTGAAATACAACCGCCAAACTGCTCTCTTTATATTCTGTCCCTTTCACAATAAGAGCACATTCTGACGTGAAATATATACATTTGTGTCTGCCACACAGGTCCCCCCTGAACACACAGAATGTCACAACACCAAAAACACAAATTGTGAAACAGGTGTAAAACAAACAATAAATAAATAAATGAATGAAATACCTAACGGTAACAGCTAGGGAGTTTGATAAGGCAGCCACGACGGCTACTCTTCACAGTGACAGGTGTTGAAGTTGAAGGAGACTCTCTGCACTGACTGCCACTTAACTGTTCACCTGAGGGAGGTAACTCAGCTGTAGGGGAAAAACCTGAAGGAGTGGGCAAAGAAATTGGGGGACGGCCACGACGAGGTGGCTGAGCCAACTCAACCGGGTCCCCGGGCAAAACATGAGCTGGTTTCAAACGGTCCACTGAAATCCTCTCCTGATTACCCCCCAACTCCACCAAAAAATCTTTAGGTCCCCTCTCCAAAACATGAAATGCACCATTGTAAGTAGGCTGAAGTGGTGAACAGTGTGTGTCATGGCGGATAAATACATACTCTGCCGACATAAGGTCCTTCGGCACAAACACCTGTGGAAGGCAGTGATGTGCTGCCAATGGGGCAACAGATCTATTTTCCCCTGTTAGGACTGGCCTACTCCCATTGGGAGAAACTGAACTCGCCGGACCTGGAAGAAACTCCCCTGGTACCCTCAAAGACTGGCCAAGGACCAACTCAGCTGAAGAAAACCGCAAGTCTTCTTTAGGAGCTGAACGCAGGCCCAATAAAACCCAAGGTAGGCGATCCATCCAACCATTATCCACCAATGAGGACCGCAATGCTGCCTTAATTAAGCAGTGGAACCTCTCACAAAGACCATTAGCCTGCGGATGGTAGGCAGTGGTACGGTGGAGTTTAACTGCAAGGCAGTCCACAACTCTGAGGTGAACTAGGGACTCCTGTCAGAAGTTAAGTCCAATGGCACACCAAATCGGGACACCCAGGAAGATATAAATGCCCGAGCCACATTAATCGAAGAGGTTGATGACAGAGGAGCTGCCTCTGGCCACCGAGTGGTTCTGTCCACCATAGTTAAGAGATGGGTAAAACCTCTGGAATGTGAAAATGAGTCCATTAAATCCACATGCACATGCTCAAACTTCCCTTAGGGAATAGGAAACTGTTCTAGTGGAGCCTTAGTGTGCCGTTGCACTTTGGCACGCTGGCAAGCTAAACAGGAAGCAGTCCATGTGCGTACATCTCTAAGGAACTCTGGCCACACAAACTTTGCCCCTACTACATTACTGTAGTTTTACTGAAGCTTTCACTCCTGGGTGTGAAAGGGAATGAACTGCATAAAAAAACAGCCGATGCCAGCCACTAGGAACCAGAGGTCGAGGCTTGCCAGTTGAGACGTCACAAAGAAGGGTTGCACCACACTCATGAAAGAAAACTTCCTCCAAATTTAGACTGGATTCAGCTGCCCTAAAGGCCAGAATATCCAGGTCTGTCAGTTGGTCTGCAGCCATGGCGAGGTAACCAACTCCTAAATGTACAGAAGTGACCCTTGATCTAGATAGACAGTCAGCGACCAGGTTATCCTTGCCAGCCACATGCTGAATGTCTGTAGTAAACTCTGAAATGGCGGACAAATGCCTTTGTTGCCGTGACGACCATGGTTCAGAAACTTTTGACATAGCAAAAGTGAGAGGCTTATGGTTCACAAAAGCAGTGAAGTCCCTGCCCTCTAGCATGAACCTGAAATGGTGCGTTGCCAGAAAAAGAGCGAGCAGTTCCCTATCAAAGGTGCTATTTTTTTTCAGCATCCCGGAGTTTCCTGCTAAAAAATGCAAGGGGTTGCCATGCGCCATCCACCCATTGTTCACAAACTGTCCCAACTGCATAATCAGATGCATCAGTTGTCAGAGCCACAGGAGCTGATGGAGATGGATGGGCCAAAAGTGCAGCATTATCCAAAGCCTTTTTGGCATCATCGCATGCCTGTACCCTCTCTGGGGTCCAGTCTATTTGCTGGTCCCCTTTTTTGCCTCTAAGTGCTTCATACAAGGGGTGCATAAGATGAGCTGCCCGTGGGATGAAACGGTTATAAAAGTTTACCATCCCCAAAAACTCCTGCAGGGGCTTCTCTGAGGGAGGGCGCGGAAAAACTAACACAGCTTCAACCTTGGCAGGTAGGGGAACCGCCCCTTGAGCAGACACTCTGTGTCCCAGGAACTCAACAGCAGGTAGACCAAACTGGCATTTATATGTAGCTGGGTTAAAGATCAGGCCATACTCACTGAGCTGAACAAACAGCTGGCGAAGGTGCACCATGTGTTCTGCCACTGAAGGACTAGCCACCAATATATTTATTTATTTAATTTATTCATTTCAATTTTAAAACACAAAGACGATTTCAAAACACACATAAAAAATGAAAGGCAGCAGAAGAAGAAAAAAATCTTATATCTGCTCCTTCTTAAACAAAATCAATTCAAACTATCAAATCAAACAATAATCATATATACATAATACAACAAAATACACAACTCGTAAAAATTTACCGTTTATAATTCATTTGATATTAACTAACTTATATGTGTCTTTTCAACAAAATAGTATTAATCTTTTTCTTAAATATAAACATTGACTTCACTTTTTTTTTTACATTGTTTTCCAAACTATTCCATAGACCTATTCCCTGTATTGAAGTAGACTGACAGTTTAAACTGGTTCTATACTTTGGCTTTACAAAAATATCCATTCCCTTAAGGTTATAACGACGTTTCCTTTTCACAAAATGCGTTTGAATGTTCAATGGTAGTATGTAATTCTGAGCTTTATACATAACTAAAAGAATATTATAGTCTACCAAATCATAAAACTTTAGTAATTTCAATTGATAAAACAAAATACTTGAAGGATGACAATAATGCTTTCTTGTTATAATTCTTATACTGTAGCTCTTTTCTGTAAAGTAAACATAGGTTTTGTTATGGTTTTACACTTCTTCTTCTTCTTCTTCTTTCGGCTGTTTCCTCTTCAGGGGTCGCCATAGCGAGTCATCCTCCTCCACCTCACTCTGTCCTCTGCATCCTCTGTCCTCACTCCAACTACCTTCATGTCCTCTCTAACTGCATCCATATATCTCCTCTTTGTCTTTTTCCTGGCAGCTGCATTTCTAACATCCTTCTACCAATATACCCACTGTCCCTCCTCTGGACATGTCCAAACCATCTCAGTGTGTCCTCCCTAACTTTATCTCCCAGTTGTTCAACATGTGCTGTACCTCTGATTATCTCATTCCTGATCTTATCCATCCTTGTCACTCCTAAGGAGAACCTCAGCATCTTCATTTCTGCTACTTCCAGTTCTTTCTCCTGTCTTTTTGTCCATGTCTCTGTCTCCAGACCATACAACATAGCTGGTCTCACCACTGTCTTGTAAACTTTTCCTTTGACCTTTGCTGACACCTTTTTGTCACAAATCACTCCTGAAACTTTTCTCCATCCGCTCCATCCTGCCTGGACTCTCTTCTTCACCTCTTTACCACATTCCCCATTTTCCTGGACAGTGGACCCCAAGTACTTGAAGTCCTGCACCTTTGTGACCTCTGCTCCTTGTAGCCTCACTGTTCCACTGGCCTCCCTCTCATTCACACACATGTACTCTGTCTTACTACGGCTGACTTTCATTCCTCTTCTTTCAAGTGCATACCTCCACCTCTCCAAGTTCTCTTCCACTTGTTCCCTGTTCTCACCACAGATCACAATGTCATCTGCAAACATCATAGTCCATGGGGATTCCTGCCTGACCTCATCTGTTAGTCGGTCCATCACCAGAGCAAACAAGAAGGGGCTCAGAGCCGATCCTTGATGCAATCCCACCTCCACCTTGAAGGTATCTGTCACACCCACAGCACATCTCACCACTGTCCTGCTGTCCTCATACATGTCCTGTACCAGTCTAACATACTTTTCTGCCACTCCAGATTTCCTCATGCAATACCACACCTCCTCTCTTGGCACCCTGTCATATGCTTTTTCTAAATCCACAAACACACAATGGAGTTCTTTCTGACCCTCTCTGTACTTCTCTATCAACATCCTCAAAGCAAAGATGGCATCTGTGGTGCTCTTTCTTGGCATGAAACCATACTGTTGCTCACAGATAGTCACCTCTTGTCTAAGCCTTGCTTCCACAACTCTCTCCCAGATCTTCATTGTGTGGCTCATCAACTTAATTCCCCTGTAGTTGCTACAACTCTGTACTTAAAAATGGGAACCAGCACACTTCTTCTCCATTCTTTAGGCATTTTCTCACCCTCAAATATTCCATTAAATATTTGAGTCAAAAACCTCACTGCCACCTCTCCAAGACATTTCCAAACCTCCACTGGTATGTCATCAGGTCCTACTGCCTTCCCCTTCTTCATTCTTTTCAAAGCTTTCCGGACTTCACCCTCACTAATCTTTCCCACTTCCTGGTCCACAGTTTCTATGACCTCCACTCTTCTTTCTCTTTCATTCTCTTCATTCATTAGCTCCTCAAAGTAATCCTTCCATCTTCCCATCACACTCTCCTCACTTGTTATGGTTTTACACACTGTTCCCCAAACATTAACACAATAAGTTAAATGCAGGACTATAATTGTATTATACAGCAAATACAAAGCATTATCATTCAATAAGTCCCTTACTTTACAGTATGCAGTACTGCAGTGGACAGTCATCATCTTTAGCCCTAGCTCAGCTGCCGCCTCTGATCACATAAACTTGGACTCCCTCCAGCCCTACCTCAAACACTCTGTAAAAAATCTTGGGATGGTTTTTGACTCGGACCTTAAGTTCGATAAACAAATCAGTTCCGTTCTCCAGAAGAGCTTCTTCCAACTGCGGCAGGTAGCTAAGCTCAAGCCAGTGTTGTCCAGACCTGACCTTGAAACACTACTGTAGTCATGCGTTCATCACAACCTGCCTGGATTATTGTAATGCACTGTATGCTGGGATCAGCCAGGCCTCCTTCTCACGTCTCCAGCTCGTGCAAAATGCAGCAGCTCGGCTTTTAACCGGTACTCGTAGGTTTGAGCACATTACACCTGTTCTCTCCTCCCTTCACTGGCTCCCCGTGCAAACTAGAGTCGACTTTAAAATCCTGTTGTTGACCTACAAATGCCTAAATGGCCTCGCTCCCCCCTACCTCTCCGAGCTGCTGTAACCATATGTTCCATCGCAGGCCCTGAGATCATCTGATCTTCCGCTCTTGTCGGTTCCGAAAACATGACTGAAGCTCCGTGGAGATCGGGCGTTTTCAGTCATCGGCCCCAAACTCTGGAACAACCTGCCCCCCAACATTAGACAGGGCTCCTCCCTTCACATGTTCAAATCCCTGCTAAAACCCCATCTTTTCTCTCTGGTATTTCATGCTGTGTGAAATGACTTAGTGTATATATTTTTTACTGTGTTTTATATTAATTTAGTTCTTATACATTTTTATTATTCTTTTCTACTGTTATCATAATTTTTACCATTGGTGTGTGATACTGTTCTGTAATTGTGAAACCTATTTTATGTTGTGTGTGTGAAGCACCTTGATAACAGTTTATCTGTTTTAACTGTGCTATATAAATAAAATTGACTTTACTTGACTTAGATTTTAGTTTTTCAAATATATTTGGATATATCATCCAAATAGACAAACAAAAACGGCATACCCTGCAGGACCGAATCCATAAGTCACTGGAACGTCTGTGTTGCGCCTTTAAGGCCAAAGTGCATCCGTAAAAACTCAAAAAGACCAAAAGGTGTGATAACTGCAGTTTTGGTACATCTGAAGGATGCACAGGAACCTGATGGTAGCCCCGCACCAAATCTACTTTGGAAAAAACAGTTACTCCTGCCAGGCGGGCAGAAAAATCTTGAATGTGAGGGATTGGGTACCTGTCATTACTGGTTGCATTGAAGGCGCCAAAAATCCCCACAGGGTCGCCAACCCCCATCGGCCTTTGGCACCATGTGCAAGGGGGATGCCCATGGACTTTTGGAACGTCTCACAATGCCAAGAGGCTCCATGTTAACAAACTCCTCCTTGGCTATTGCTAACTTAGTGGTATCTAGGCAGCGTGCTCGTGCAAAAACCGGTGAACCAACTGTAGTGATACAATGCTCCACCCCATGTAAGAGTCAGATTCAGAGAATCTTTATTGTCATTTGCACCACATGTGGAACATGTGATGAAACGAGATTATGTACACAGGGTCCCAGTTACATCCAACAATAAAATGTAAGAGAAGAACAGTAATAACATCTAAGATGTTAACTAAGATAAACATCCGCTAGCAATACACTAAGCACTAATGTCATAGAAAAACATTACTCCAAACAGCAGCACGAACATGAGTCTGTATGAGCAGATGGGCACAAATGAACACATGTTTAGCTATAGTAGCAAGAAAGGTGGGAACTGTCAAAGCAGGAAACTCTGACAACAAACGCTGATACTCATCACCTGTGGCTAGCATGTTAGCAAGAGGTTGATGGGCAGGACCTCCAAGTTTACAGGGATAGGTATCAAAAGACACAGCATCAATTAAGCAGCTATTAGCAACATGCACCAATAACCTGAAAGCACATAAAAAATCAGCACCCAAAATAGGTACAGACACAGAAGCTATTACAAAGTCCCAGTGAAAATGACGGCCGTTGAAACAAACAGTCATGGACCTCGATCCAAAAGTTTGAATGGGGGTGCCATTAGCCATGTCCAGTGGGGGTCCGGTACTTTGACACAAAGCATCTGTAGATGAAGCTGGCATGATGCTCTGCTCTACACCAGAGTCAACGCCGTCCAGAAACCTTGTCCATGATGAAAAGCAGCTTATCTGAGCTGCCAGCACACACAGCTGCTAGCAAGCGCCGGGCTCTCTCGTTTCCCTGACACAGGAATGAACATGGAGGAATGCAGCGCTTCACTTTTACTCCAAACCGGCGGTGGTAGAAGCAAAGCACGTCGTCCTTCTACCACTCTGTCACAGCAGCCACACCATCAACAGCCTCCGCCCCTCTTTGAGTCACACCAGATAAAAGTGCCTGTAAGCTTTAGTGCCTGGAAGCTAACAAAAGTCGGTCCGCTTCTTCAACCAGGGAGCGATAATCCTTTGTCCGGATAAGTGGGAAGCTGGCCAGCACTGTGTGAACAGATGGAGGAAGCTGACGAAGAAACAGGTGGGTAAAAAGGAAGGAAACATCCCCTGGGCCAAGTAACGCCAGCATGTTCTCCATCAGCTTGGAAGGCTTGCAATCCCCAAAGCCACTCTGGGACAACAAACGGTCAGCCCGCTCTGTGTCCGACAGCTGGTAAAGCCACAGTAAGTTCTCCTTGAGCGCAATGTACTTGTTAGTGCTTGGCGGGTCCCGCAGAAGACCCATCAGATGGCATGTGGAACGAGAGTCTAAAGCAGCAACAACGTGAAAGTACTTGGTCTCGTCTGTGGTTATCCTACAGAGATGAAACTGGGCTTCCACATGCTGGAACCATGGTTCCGGATCGTGTTGCCAGAACTCTGGAAGCTTGATAACGGCCGCAAACACAGCTGATGAAGCGATGGCAGGAGACGAGCCAACGGCGGTTGGAGCAACGTCTGCCCGGCAAAAAAAACGGTCCGAAAACACGGCCGATTAAGAAGCAGCGTCAACATCTGGTGAGTTCTCGTTCGAAAACATGTTCAGATGTACGGGGTCACCAAATGTGGGAGTCGGCAGAAAGAGACGAAAAATACCTTGAGTCTCGATTTATTCTCAACGTCTTCCAACATCAACCTCAGGAGAACAACTCAAATACATCCGAAATACAACCGCCAAACTGCTCTCTTTATATTGTCTCTTTCACAATAAGAGCACATTCAGACGTAAAATATATACATTTGAGTCTGCCACACTAGAAAATTTAATTATTCTTCCATCATTTATTCACAATATGCTAAATGTTAGGGTTCATGTTCAGTGTTATTTAATGGTTAGTTGCTCTGTTGCTCTGTTGACAAGGTTATTTAACAGTTCATAGTTTCAAAACAACACTAGTGGGCACATATTAGTCAAAGCACAACACACAGTCACAGTTTTGTAGTAAAACCTTGACCACAGTCTGTTGGTCAATGCTGAAGAGGTGTTAAATGTGCTGGACTGGTAGATTCATCCTCAGGCGCATTATTTATGAGGAGCATCTGAAAAGGTGAAAGTTTCCAGACTGTCTGTGGTAGACGGGGAAGAAGCTGAGTCAGCACACCCATCAAAACAGCTAAACATGGAAGCCCATGACCTGACCATCACATCATCTCCTAAGAATTGCTCGTCCATTTTTTGGGGGGACAGCTCTTCCTTCAATTTCCTGTTCTCCTCCAGCAAGCCATTAATTTCAGCACGTCTGTGCCTACACAATCTGCAGCCGAGCTGTCCACCTCTGGACCCTGGGCAGCTACACCTGGGGGTGCTGCTTCATCCATCTCTGATGTCTGTGCAACTTGATGCAGTGGGGTTACAGGTACAGCGTTGTAAGGAACCCAGTCAGGATGACACAAGACATTCATGAACTGGTTTGCCTGAAAAATAGATAGAATTTGCAGATTATTTATGTAGCTCTGCAGCTTGTGTAAAGTTAGCAAGCTAGCTGCTGATGCTAAGACAACTAGCAACAAGTGTAGGGTGACCAGATGTCCCCAATTTTCAGGGATAGTCCCCGTTTTGGACGACCTGTCCCCAGCTAAAGCTGTCCCCAAAAATATCTCCGATTTGAGCGTTTAAGGAATGAGTAAAAAAAGTTGCATGTAGACTGTACAGTAGCCGGGTGCGCAGTTGCGCGCAACAACCGCTGTTTCTGTAGCAGCTGATTGCACCAGTGCTGCAGCGCTGATGTTACAGACAGAAGAAGAAGAGCCATGCGCTCTGCCTTTAAAACAGAAGAGGAAGAAGGAGTGCGGTGTGAGTTTGTCAGCACCGACTGGGAGAAAAAGAAAAAAAATCTCAGACAGGGAGCTCTCCTGTGATGGTATGTGTGAACGGGTTCATTTTGTTTGAACTGGTCTGATCCTTCCCGTGATGTTTGCAGTAGAAAATGTTTCTAGTGTTGTCAGCTGCGTCCAGGCATAGGCGTAGATCCTGGGGGGGTCGGGGGGTTCCGGACCTCCCCAATCTTGGGGAAATATAGATCTGTCCCCCCCAATAATTCAATAAAGGAAACCGTGTCTTTAAACAATATAAATATAAAAAGGCAAAAAAAAGAGAAATCCGCAATTATTCTAAGGGAAAAAAGGGAAATTTTGCCCCCTCCCCCCCCTTCTCTGTTGGCAAATGGTTTAGTCCAATGTTTACAAGGAACAACAAAAGTACTGGAGTCACAGGCTCGCACGGAGCCACTGGGTGATGGGAGTGAGCTGCAGCACAAACTATTACCTTCCAGTAAGTAGCTACTTAAAACATAGGTGACAGTGACTGGGAGGAAAAGGTATTTTACAGTGTTGAAAGACAAGTGTGTCTGTGTCTCATTAGTGGCTGTAGCAACAGCAAAACACAACAAGGAGCGACACTTCATCAGCTAACACGCTAGCTTCAATGCTAACTAGCTCCCTGGTGGCTCACAACAGACAGAATATAATAATAATAATAAACTTTATTTGTATAGCACCTTTCTACAATGCCTTGCATTGACCAACAGGAGAGAAAATATAAAAACTGGTACAACAAATAAGTGAAAATAGAATAAAAAAACAACAGCAATAAAAGGAGGCAATGGAAATAAAAATGCTACATACTAAAATACCAAAGTAATAAAAGTTACACACTGAAAGGCTTTTTTGAACAAGTGGGTCTTCAGTCTGGTTTTGAACAGAGTCAGATCAGAGGTGGCACGCAGCTCAAGGGGGAGACTGTTCCAGGCTTTTGGGCCGGCAACAGAAAATGACCGGTCTCCCCATTGTTTGTACCTTGAGCGAGGCACCTCCAGCAGGTGTTGACTGGCAGATCGTAAAGCTCTGCTGGGCTGATGGACTTTCAAAAGTTCTGAGATGTACAGAGGAGCAAGTCCATTCAGAGCTTTGAAAACAAACAGGAGCAGCTTGAACTGTATCCTGAACTGAACCGGGAGCCAGTGTAGAGAGGACAGGACAGGAGTGATGTGTTCATATTTTCGTGTGTTGGTCAAAAAGCGGGCGGCAGAGTTTTGTACAAGCTGTAAACGGGAGATGGAGGATTGATTAATACCAACATACAAAGCATTACAATAGTCAAGTCTGGATGTCACAAAGGCATGGATGGCCTTCTCCAGATCACTACGGCTGAGGAGTGACTTTACTTTAGAGAGCAGACGGAGCTGAAAGAAGCTGGTTTTGACAACAGAACTGATCTGTTTATCAAGCTTTAAGTTGGAGTCAAGCTACACTCCAAGATTTCTAACTACCGGGTTGAAGTGGGGGAGGGGAAGACCAAAACTTGGACTGGGAAGGATGTTGCTGGTGTCACCGGGTGCACCAAATAAAATGCATTCAGTTTTATCTGTGTTTAGGTGGAGGAAGTTTAGAGAGAGCCAGTGCTTAATGTCATTTAAGCAGTTGACAAGAGTGTTTGAACTGAGTGAGGGGTTGGGAGTGACTGGCAGATAGATTTTTAAATCGTCTGCATATCCACCTCTTTCGCAAAAAGCTCATGTAGGCCGCCATGACAGTCCGGTGCCGCCCCCTCCCGGTGGTAAACTTCCGCCGGAAGTCCTGTAGTGTGTGGTTTGCTGTGAAAAACAAGCCGGGACACCAGTTTATTTCCTCTCGTTTTTTAAATTTTGGGGGTTGTTTCTTGCTGGGTTAGAGGGTGTTTCAGCCAGGTATACGTTTGAGCAACGCGCTGTTGTAAACGTGAAGGATCTACGTCACATATGTCAGAGTCCCGGCCCGCGGGCCAGATCCGGCCCGCGAATTAAATATTTATGGCCCCCTGAATGATATTTAATTACTATTAGAAACGGCCCGCAGGTCACAGCCGCCCGCTGGTGTTTTGCGCGCACCAAAACTACATTCCCCACAATGCAACGGTAGCAGGGGTGGGGCCAATCCATTGTGTCTCGAACCCAGAAGAAGAAGACCCGCCTCACTTCACATTCAGGAAATCCAGTTACTTGGCCAGCTCCAGCTGTGTGTGTGAGTGAGTAGCACTGTAGCTAACAGCTAACCAACTTTTTATCGTAACATGTCCTCTGTGTGGAAGTATTTTACACTAAACACCGCAAGACAGCAACGTCTGCAGAGCCATAGCGCCACAGGTTAGGTCAGGTTAGTTTTACGTTGGACATTCGAGTGGGACGCCACTCGCTGAACCGAAACAGGGAGACCAACAGCGGCCAGCCGCGTCTAGTCCTACCAGCTGTCTGACCGTCTTATATGATGGGACAGGCGGAGAGCGGCTGGCCGGATTGAACAATAAAAACACACAGCTGAAGCCCCAGAGCTAGAATGTTTATGTTTATGTTTGTTTATTAAATTTGTTCATTTTTTTACAAAAGAAACAATACAAGACAATTTCATAAATGATTGTGTATAAAACGTAAAAAAATGAAAGGTAGCAGAAAGAAGAATAAATCTTATTATATCTGCCCCTTACTTCCAGCAATCAGATTAAACAATAATAATCACCCATGTAAACAATAATAATCTTCAACCAACTTTTTCCAACAATCAGATTAAACAGTAATAATCTTCAGCCAACAGTACAAAATGATTAATTCTTTCTAATTTTCTAACTAATACAATACACATTACGCTATTTCATTTATTTTTTTAACACATTTGTTTTGATCATTTTTTTAAATGTAAACATTGACTTGGCATTTTTAACTACATTCTCCAAGCCATTCCATAATCTAATTCCCTGGATTGAGGTAGAACGTCCCTTCAAACTGGTTCTGAATTGTGGTTTTACAAACAACTCTGTCCCCTTAAGATTATAACAACTTTGTCTTTTAACAAAGTGCATTTGGATATTTAGAGGTAATGCATTATTTTGAGCTCTGTACATAACTGATAAAATATTATAGTCAACCAAATCATGGAACTTCAATAACTTTAGTTGATAAAATAATGTACTTGATGGATGACGGTAATGCTTTCTAGTGATAATTCTTACGGCTCTTTTCTGTAATACAAAAATAGGTTTTGTGATTGTTTTACATGCATTCCCCCAAACATCAATACAATAGATTAAGTGTGGAACAATGATTGTGTTATACAACAAATACAGAGCTTTATCATTCAATAGGTCTCTGACTTTGTACAGTACTGCAATCGATTTAGCTATTTTTATTCTTACAGAATTTATGTGTTGTTTCCATGTCAGTTTGTCATCAATGATAACACCCAAAAACTTCACCTCACTCACTCTACAAATCTCAACATCCTCAATTTTGAGTGGAACATCAACAGTTTTCTTTTTATTACCGAATATCATGTAATTAGTTTTTTCTAGATTTAATGATAATTTACAACAATAATAGTTTTTTCTAGATTTAATGATAATTTATTTTAAACCAAGTCTTTTAAACCAGAATGTTCACCGATAAGTTGCTAAACTTTATCATAATTAATGACCAACAGCTATCAGCTGTAGATAATGAAGGATTTTGCAGCTTGATACTTGCAGCCAACAGTAAACAATCATAAAAAAGCATATTAATTAAAAACCATAAGAAAACTGTATTAAAAACACAAAACATAAACAGCTACATTATAAAACAATGTAAAATACTAAAATCAGGAACATGTCTGTGTTGATTTATGCCAAGAACTTAGCAGATGTAAAGCTATTTAACATTGTATTTAATTAATTTATTAATTCATTTAAAAGAGAAAACAAAACCTAAACGGCTGCATTATAAAACAATGTAAAATACTAAAAGCAGGAACATGTCTGTGTTGATTTATGCCAAGAACTTAGCAGATGTAAAGCTATTTAACATTGTATTTAATTCATTTATTAATTCAAGAGACAAAATAAAACAAATTAATCAAAAAGAAAACACAATGAAAAGAGTGCAGAAAGAAGAAAAAAATTATTATATCACCCCCTTATAATAAACATTGAACCAGTCCGGCCCTTGGCTTGTAGCAATTATTTTTTTGTGGCCCTTGGTGTATTTGACTTTGACACCCCTGATCTACGTCCATCGGAGGAGCCTACAGCAGCTCTTTCCTCTGTCTGACTCAGCCTCGGACTTGCTCTCGAAGACGTCGCGCTCCGATCAACTTTAGTTCGGTAAACAAAATATTCTATATAAATCATTTTGTGAAACCATGTCAGAACAATATCGGAGTATAACCGTCTGTTTAGTAGCTGTTTTTTTTTCATGATTTAGCGTCTGTACTGCTGTGGTACTGCTGTGGTTAGCTTAGCATGTAGCTACTTTAAAGGCTAACTTCCAGACGGTAAAGGGCGAGGCATAGCTCCGCGCTAGCGCGAGCGCGATGCCACGCGGCGCCACGCTGTGCGAGCTGCGCTTGTACAAGCCTTTGAACGCTCGCGCGAACGCGCCAAGCTCAAATTTTATGACCGCTCACGCGCGTGCGGTGTCTCACAATAAACTACCCTGGTGGCGGACTGTTTTGTGTGACACACAAATTAATTAAATTCCTCTTCTTCATCGCTGATCTGGACTTTTCTTTTGTTTTTTCGCCTAAAGTCAAGTGATCGCTTGAAGCGGTCACCATTCACTTCCTCCTCCGATGAGGAGGAATGAATGAACTTGTTCTCAGACCCGACCTGTCAATCAGATCAGTAGGCTGTCAGCAAATGACTAATCAGCGACCTCAATTTGTCCCCGTAGCTAAACGCTCCACCCTGCTTCTGCTCAAATGACATCAAGTATTTGAAGCGAAAAAGTTGGAGCCACACACTGCTTCACGCTGTGCTCTGCTGTGAACCCCCCACGCGCAGCACAGGCGCGGCGCTCGGTCCAGCGCGGAGCTCTGCCTCGCCCTTAACACTCACAACAAAGTGCTGGTTCTTGAGCCTGGACTTTTTTGGGGGGCTGTGTTATTTTAGTTAAACTGTTATTTAGCTGGTTATATATGGTTGAGACAGTTTACACATCTTTTTTCAAAGACAGACCGTGTCAACAATGACTAGGCCTCAAAACCTGACCCGTCATTAAACCAGAGTTATTAAAGCACATTTAAAATAATGATGTAAATTAAAGAGGAGAAAAGTGCACATGAAGCTACATTTGTACTAAAATGTGAGTAAATAAAGAATTTACTTAACAAATCTGTCATTAAATAATATAACTGTGTGTTGCACACGTGTTTATACAGTATTATTTATATTTATTTATATTATTTAATGACAGATCTGTTAAGTAAATGCTTTATTTACTCATTTTAGTACAAATACTGTACTGTACACACTGTCTATGACAAGACAAGTTTTCTTTTTCTACTTTACAGAAGACTGAAGCCACGAGATCCATCCAGAGATAAGATCCTACATTAAGTAAATGCTTTATTTACTCATTTTAGTACTAATACTGTACTGTACACACTGTCTATGACAAGACAAGTTTTCTTTTTCTACTTTACAGAAGACTGAAGCCACGAGATCCATCCAGAGATAAGATCCTACATTAAGTAAATGCTTTATTTACTCATTTTAGTACTAATACTGTACTGTACACACTGTCTATGACAAGACAAGTTTTCTTTTTCTACTTTACAGAAGACTGAAGCCACGAGATCCATCCAGAGATAAGATCCTACATTAAGTAAATGCTTTATTTACTCATTTTAGTACTAATACTGTACTGTACACACTGTCTATGACAAGACAAGTTTTCTTTTTCTACTTTACAGAAGATTGAAGCCACGAGATCCATCCAGAGATAAGTTTGTACACCTGGGTCCAGTCTCAGATCTACACCTTGGATTCCTGTGGAGTTGGCTGAAATCGGACAGTTCCACATGAAGAGAAATCTGTTCAGTTTGCTGGTCTCCATCATTGCTTGTTGAATTGGTTTTGATCTTTATTCTGTGCCAATTCATTTTCATTAAGACAACACCACCCACAGTTGTCATATTGTACACTATTCAGTTTCAACTGTTTTAAATGTATAATTATAGCTTTTATTCTGAACTTTGTCAGTCTCCTGGGTGATGAAAACTTATAAGCAAAATGAATGTTTTTATGCTTTGCACATGTGAATAAAAACACTGGCCTAAGAACAATCAGGACCTTTAGTTTTTATTTATGTGTATTACAATGAGTAGTATGGGTGACATCACAATGAAACTACTTCACATTATTAGACATTGAACAGTGTATTTTAATTATTGAAATAACAACAAAAAGAACAAATGTAAATGAACAGCAGATTTATTTATAGAAGATTTTAACTCGTTTGTTGCTGTGTACGACTGCACAAAACTTCTGGACCAAGTCGAGTTTCCATCCATGTCCTGGGAGTCTGCTGGTGATTGAAGATTCTACGACCTGAGAGAGTACCTTAACACAGAAATTTTTAGATATGGAGTAAATAATTTCTATGTTTCTCTTTTGTATATAATATATATACTCTACACCATGAATGTTTTTGTTGAAAAGCTTATGTAATAGTGTATGTATGAGATCAACTGAAAAATGACTTCTTTTTTTGTTTTATTCAACCACAATGTAACAGGTTCTTCTTTAAATGGCAACACATGGTTTTCTCAAAACAATGTACATATTTCATATTATCTTGTATTTGAATATTGCAGAAAATATATAACTACTTTATCAACTTGTTAATTAAACAGCATGTGTTTCAACTTTGTACATTTCAATTGTGACATTTTCAACCAATTTTATATTAAATGTATGCTTCCATTCACAGCACAGACTTGAACTCTGACTATTAATGTCTGGCTGTGATCTAAATATTCTGATATAAGTGATGTACCTTCCACAGTGTCCAGTCAGCCTGTCCGTGAGCAGTGAGATAAGACGTTATCTGTGCTTCACCTGTCACTGCTCAGTGACAGCTGAAGCACAGATAACGTCTTATCTTCGCAGTTAACGTCTTATCTTCGCAGCTTCTTAAAACATCCTTGGAATTATCCACCTCTTATGTGCTTCCATTTACGTGAGGTAAAGGAAACTTTTGTGTAAATAAATAAATAAATCGCTGGCAAGTATGTTTCCCCACAAACGTAAACAAGAGCGCGGGACCGCGGGCGGAAGTACATCCCCGGATTCCGCTATGAATTATGGGTAGTGGCGCGAAAACGAAAATAAGGTGGATAGATGAAAAGACAGATTATGACGTGCAATGATTGATCCTAATGGCAACATGTAAAGAGAGAAGAGGACTGGTCCCAGAATGGATCCCTGTGGTACGCCAGAGATCAGAGGGGTTGATGAAGAGGAGGACAGATCACCTATCATGACAGAAAAAGTTCTCCCAGTCAAGTAAGATCTGAACCATTCTAGCACAGCTCCCTGGAGGCCAACCTGCTGAGACAAACGGTTGATTAGTACCTGATGGTCGACGGTGTCAAAAGCTGCTGAGAGGTCTAACATCACCAGCAGAACAGGGTTTTTTGCATCCAGGGACAGAAGAATGTCATTCTGCACTTTGAGCAGTGCAGATTCAGTACTGTGACGAGCTCGAAAACCTGACTGAAATTTTTCAAACAGGTTGTTGAGCTCTAGAAAAGATTGAAGTTGAATAAAAACAATCTTTTCTAGGACCTTTGATAAAAATGACAGATGGAAAACTGGCCTGAAATTAGAGAGAGCTGTAGGATCCAAGCCTGGTTTTTTGAGAAGAGGCCTGACCACAGCGTGTTTGAAAGCAGATGGCACAAAACCTGAAGTTAGACAGCTGTTAATGAATGACAAAACACAAGGACCAATTACATCAAAGGACTGTTTGAATATTTTTGATGGAATGATGTCCAGAGAACAGTTTGTTGGTTTCATCTGCTGAACCACCTTGATGAGGTGAGGGAGTGAAACCAGGTCGAACTGGTCAAAAACAGCGGCGGTTATTGCAGATGCATGTGATTGGACAGTGTTTGATGGGCTGACAATGTTCTGCCTGATAGAGTCTATTTTGTTGACAAAATAGCTCTGAAAGTCATCACAGGTAGACTGAGTGGCAAGAATGTCAGCGCAGCTTTGAGCAGGATCGATTGACATTCATCATATTTTCAGGTGTGGAGCTCTTGAAAGAAGTAATGATAAAATATGTGAAAAATAATTAATTTAAAAAGAGTAGAGAAGATGTGATGATTAGTTAAAATGATTTTATATGTGTAGCACTTTGTTGCAGCTGTGGTTGTTTTAAGGGTTTTATAAATAAATTATTATAATAAAAAATGTTGAGGATCAATACTTATGTCACATGATTAATTAAAAAATGTCACTGTTTATTATATTACATTATTGATATGTTGTATCTGCAACTGGAAGATTTTATTCTTAATAGGTTCTCAAAAAATGCTACAGATTTGTTAATAGTTAAGGCATATTTTGAATGAATGTTACAAACGTGTTCATTCCTACAAAACAGTTAATAAAATATTTATAAAATACAATGAATTTCAAATGTTACAGATTGAGTTTAACATAAAAGAAATAGTGTTTTATGTTTAAATATCAGTAAGTAATCCATTATGCCCCCTTGTTTAGGACTGGAACCGATCTCAGCTGCTTTTGTGTGAAGGCAGGGACACCCAGGACAGGTCACCAGAGACACCCAGGACACGTCTCCAGTCCATCACAGAGACAGACAAAGAGACAAACAACCATCCACACTCCCAGTCAAAGCTAAGAACAATTTACATTTGCACAGAAGAGCCAAAAAATTATTCAAACTGAGGACTCAAGTTCTTGATTGAGAGTTCTAATCACTACTGGTAATTATCAATAATAATTGATCATATTTACCAAGCTAAATCATTGTGTGGAGTCTTTAATAATACAGACCAGATCAGATGTGATCAGGCAGTCATATATTCACATGTATGTAAATGTATTATTATTAATACTATAATTAAAGTTGAACCATGCAAATTTGTTTGGAACGAACAAGTGGACCTTTGTGCCTCTTGGTCCCACTGAAGTAGCTCTCAGTCTCAAAAAGTTTGGTGACCCCTGCATTAAAGTATTTCTTCTCCTTGAAAACTGTTTTCTTTTTAAGCTTTAAGATTTTGGGAAGGTGTGGTACCAGATTATCAGTGACACTGACCACAGCAATCTATGAATACAAGCCAAACTGAAATTTAAACAATATTTAGAGGGGACCTATTTTGCAAAATTCTCATTTTGCCACTTGTCATTTTGACAAGTGGCAAAGATTGAACACATTAAAAAAATTATAAGAGTAATGAGTGTCACTATTGTACTGATTAATAGTAGTATTAAGACTACTAAATACATGCCATTTAAATCAATATTATTGCTGATTATTCTGCATAGTATATGCATGCAGTTTGGATAAACTTCCCTCTGTACATTTTGCATTACATTTCACTGTAACTTTGCCGACCCCCCCAAAATTGTTCTTAAAAAATGTCCCTGTTTATGGTCCCCCCCAATAATGAGATGAAATCTACGCGTCCAGGTTAAAAAAAATTAGGACTGAGGAGTGTTTAGTTTTTAAAGATGAGGACCCAAGCTAAGCTTTTATTAACAAACAGATCAACAGGGAGTACCTGCAGCTCAAGTGAGAGAGAGGGAGAAATCCTAACAGGATGATGAACCTTCAAGGCTCAGTTAAGCTGGTTTAGACTTGACACGTTAAATGTTGCACGAGGGTGCACGCGCTAACGGTTCATCCAAAGTAAGATATTTTAGAATTGATTGGTGACTACCTGTAGTTTATATTTTCAGAGCTAGTTATGAGTTGTTTTGCTAATATATTAAAACTCAAATCAATCTGCTGGCTCCTAAGATAAATAATGTTAACTAACTTTTATATATATATCAATGTTTCTGTTCAGATTATTTCTGTTGTGGCTTTGAGCTTTATGAATAAACTGAAGTGAATTGTGAACATAGATATTCAGGCTTAGGTTTGTAGTATCCATCCATCCATCCATCCATCCATTTTCTTCCGCTTATCCGGGGTCGGGTCGCGGGGGTAGCAGCCTAAGTAGGGAGGCCCAGACTTCCCTCTCCCCAGCCACTTGGAGCAGCTCCTCTGGGGGAATCCCAAGGCGTTCCCAGGCCAGCCGAGAAACATAGTCCCTCCAGCGCGTCCTGGGTCTTCCTCTGGGTCTCCTCCCGGTGGGACATGCCCGGAACACCTCACCAGGGAGGCGTCCAGGAGGCATCCTAACCAGATGCCCGAGCCACCTCAACTGGCTCCTCTCGATGTGGAGAAGCAGCGGCTCTACTCCGAGTCCCTCCCGGATGACTGAGCTTCTCACCCTATCTCTAAGGGAGAGTCCAGACACCCTGCGGAGAAAACTCATTTCAGCCGCTTGTATCCGAGATCTTGTTCTTTCGGTCACAACCCAAAGCTCATGACCATAGATGAGGGTGGGAACGTAGATCGATCGGTAAATTGAGAGCTTTGCCTTTCGACTCAGCTCTCTCTTCACCACGACAGACCGGTACAGCGCCCGCTTCACTGCAGATGCTGCACCTATCCGCCTATCGATCTCACGCTCCAGTTTTCTCTCATTCGTGAACAAGACCCTGAGATACTTAAACTCCTCCACTTGGGGTAGGACCTCCTCCCCGACCCGGAGAGGGCATGCTACCCTTTTCCGGCTTAGGTTTGTAGTAAAATATTATAATCAACTGTATGAGACGCAGCACTGAGGTCTAACAGGACCAGTGTAGACACCTGTCCATTGTCAAAGGCCATGAGAATATCATTACTAACTTTCACCAGTGTTTCTGTGCTAGGAAGAGCTCTAAATCCATCCAAAGAGTATTTAAAGTTGTTAAGTGCAGAGGTGACAGGGCCTTCTCTGTAGCAGGCCCCAGACTTTGGAACGAGTTGCCTCTGCTCGTCAGACAGGTCCCCGCTCTCTCGGTTTTCAAATCACGTTTAAAAACTTACTACCAGTGTTCCCTCTAATATTTCATGTGTCTGGGCATACACACAAGCTCTCTGAGCACACTGAGGACCACTATGAGCAACATAAGGAGTGCACACTATGGCCACACACCTGTTATAAACCTGGGATCACAGAAGTACATGGCTTAAAAGAATCAGATTACAGCAGCAACTTCCATGAGTTTCCTTTTAATATAAGTGATTTGCCCCACTTAAAATAAAAAAACAAAAACATTGCTGTTCATGAGATGCATAGTATGCTATATGTAAGAGTCCTGCTTTGGCCATGGTGAGAAATGAGACATTACACCTTCCAGATTTTTTGTTCACATTAAAACATTAACAATCTGCACAATGAAATGTGTGCTCTAGCTTGTGATACTGTATAAATTCTTGTAACTCTGTCTGTAAAATATTTAATTACACAGTTTTTTCACGTCTGTCTTTCTCACTTCTCCAATGGTTGTACACTTTGTCCAGGTTGATAGACCCTTCTCACTCGAAAAAGAAAAAATCTCACCCAGTTTCACCACTTGTTCTTCTATTTGGACAAGCTCCGACAGCCATTCCATCTTAAAAGAAGCGCATTTCTTTTTTACTTTGGCTTGATGAGTGGATGTCCCACTGCCAGTTCGTTTAGCCATGATGGGGTGTTAGCTTTTGCGTCTCTTAACTCTGCCGCACTTTCCCTACCTAGCAAATATGCACGTTGCCACCGCGCTCATGGGCAAGGCACGTACACACAATAGCATGTGATGATTGGCTGCGTAGCATAAGTGAACCGTATTGTTTCATTGGCTGGACACCTGTGACTCACTGCGTTAGATCACCCGCTTCGGATGATAACAATTGATAGCGCCCATAGAATGGACTGATAACATCCGAATCCGCTGGTTACCTGTTACAACCTTAATTAATTATTCAAGACTAGTTCAAGTTCAAGAATAGTAATTGTTTATTTATTCACATATTCTCTTCTTTTTGGACTAAAAGATATCTTGTGGGACCAAATGAGATACATATGTGACATGAAACGTTAATTATATTTGACCCATCAAGGAAATGGAGTAATTTATTAACAGATCATTACAATAACATCATAACATGTACACCTTTATTAGGTTCTAATCATCTTCCTATAAATTAATCATCAACAGATGAAATTACGCGTCCGTAATTTCTACTAGCCGACGAGTATTTAAGGAGACAACAGATCAAGTAATGAGATGGTAATTAACTTATATCTGAAGGCACTTTAACTTAATATTACTGGCAATATAGATTAAGAAAGAGGAGGAAGAGGGGAAGTTTGTCGTGGCTGAGGTGAGTTTAACCAGGAATGACAGCTTTTCCATTCGACGTCAGCTAAACGCACGTACACTTGGTAAACATAAACAACTCAATACCTTGTGAAGACGGTCAGTCTCGTAATGAGAAATCAAGCAGCCTTAGACGTAACAGGTCCTGTGGTTCGGTTACGTCTGTTTACCTTTCCAGCATCTCCAGTGTCCGCTTGATCGACCAGAGGTAACGTCAGTTCCGGTTGGTTTTCAAAATAAAATATTCCTCAGAAGGAATTTTTATTCAAAGGTTTAGAGCTTTAAGCTCGGTCGGATATGCAGCGAGCGTTCTGTAGACCCTAGCTGAGAGATGAGGCCTTTGACTCATGGCCACGTTCACAGCTCAGCGTGTGCTCAGTACGAGAAGATCACGACTCCACTCGCAACTCTGCACTTAACTCCACGAGTTCAAGGAAGTGAGAGCTTTTGAAGAAAGCTTGACTTCCTGTACTCGCTCCTTCCCTATTGGTTAGTTCAACCAGGAAGTAGGAGGAGGTTAGTGGAAGTCAGGAGGAGGAAAAGAGGAGACGTGAATTAGAAAGTAGACTCCAGCTTTATGATTAAAACTGATTAAACTGTCTTAACATGTTTAACCAAATACTGAAAAGATAATTTTGATCTGTCCTTGGCTTAAACAGAGTCCTTTGATTATCAACATACTGAAAATAATGATGATAAAATAAAAGAAGGTTATTATTTTGATTATTTGAATTAGGACAAAAAATAAAGAGTCTCTTGGTGAGATAATTTGTGTCCTGGATTCAAATTAATGGGATAACAGTGTTCATGATCCTGAAGGTTTTCCAAGAAAGAGGTGTATCACTGATGGTTTTCAGAGAAAGAGGTGTATCAGGTTTTCAGAGAAAGAGGTGTATCACTACAAGCGATTAAGCGCAGAGGTGACAGGGCGTTCTCTGTAGCAGGCCCAAGACTCTGGAACGAGTTACCGCTGCTCATCAAACAGGCCCCCTCCCTCTCGGTTTTCAAATCCCGGTTAAAAACTCACTACTACTCCATCGCTTTCAATGCCAGCTGATTTGTATTGGATCGTTTGATTTATGATCTGCAATGTTTTTATGTTTTTCGTGTTGTACTTCATTGTCTGTGTTGCCTGTTGCGTGTTTGTTTGTCCAGCACTTTGGTGTGGACTTGTTCCTGTTTAAAGTGCTTTATAAATAAAATGGTATGGTATGGTATGGTATAATAGTAAAAACTGATGTCTGAGATTAATATATAGTTTACTTTGGATCTTGTTTTATGCGCTGCATACATTTTATTGTGCGCTGAGAATGTGCGAGCAGTGCGCGATTGCGCATGCACGCAGATTAGAGGGAACATTGCTTACTACTATTCCCTAGCGTTCAACACCAGATGATCTGTGTTTGAACCATTAGCTTCACACAGGTTAGTCATTATATTTATTATCTGTGACATTTTTATGTCTATATTCTGATTTAACTTCATTTTGTATGTTGCTTTATGTGTTGCCTGCTTTTCTGTTTGTACAGCGCTTTGGTTGGCCTTGTCGCTGTTTTAAGTGCTCTATAAATAAAATGGTATGGTATGGTATGGTAAATAATTAAAAATAATAGATAATTAATTAAGCCCCTCCCTGGGCTGCCACCTTACCGTGGTGGAGGGGTTTGAGTGTCCCAATGATCCTAGGAGCTATGCTGTCAGGGGCTTTATGCCCCTAGTAGGGTCACCCAAGGCAGACAGGTCCTAGGTGAGGGACGAGACAAAGCGCAGCCCACAAGACCCCTTATGATGAATAATATAAATGGAAACAATGTTCCCTCGCCCGGACGCGGGTCACCGGGGCCCCACTCTGGAGCCAGGCCCGGAGGAGGGGCACGTTGGCGAGCGCCTGGTGGCCGGGCTTTCACCCATGGAGCTCGGCCGGGCACAGCCCGAAGAGGAGACGTGGGTCCCCCTTCCCATAGGCTCACCACCTGTGGGAGGGGCCAAAGGGGTCGGGTGCATTGTGGAATGGGTGGTGGCCGAGGGCGGGGACCCTGGCGGTCTGATCCTCGGCTACAGAAGCTGGCCATTGGGACATGGAATGTCACCTCTCTGGTGGGGAAGGAGCCTGAGCTAGTGTGTGAGGTTGAGAGGTTCCGGCTAGAAATAGTCGGACTCACCTCAACGCATGGCTCTGGCTCTGGAACCAGTTTCCTTGAGAGGGGTTGGACACTCTTCCACTCTGGAGTTGCCCCTGGTGAGAGGCGCCGAGCAGGAGTGGGCATACTTGTTGCCCCCCATCTTGGTGCCTGTACGTTGGGGTTCACCCCGGTGAACGAGAGGGTAGCCTCCCTTCGCCTACGTGTGGGGGGACGGGCTCTGACTGTTGTTTGTGCCTATGCGCCAAACGGCAGCGCAGATTACCCACCCTTTTTGGAGTCCTTGGAGGGGGTATTGGAGGGTGCGCCTCCTGGGGACTCCCTTGTTCTGCTGGGGGACTTCAACGCTCACGTGGGCAATGACAGTGAGACCTGGAGGGGTGTGGTTGGGAGGAACGGCCCCCCTGATCTGAACCCGAGTGGTGTTCTGTTGTTGGACTTCTGTGCTCGTCATGGATTGTCCATAACGAACACCATGTTCAGGCATAAGGGTGTCCATATGTGCTCTTGGCACCAGGACACCCTAGGTCGTAGTTCAATGATCGACTTTGTTGTCGTCTCATCTGATCTGCGGCCGCATGTCCTGGACACTCGGGTGAAGAGAGGGGCGGAGCTGTCAACTGACCACTACCTGGTGGTGAGTTGGCTCCGATGGTGGGGGAGGATGCCGGTCAGACCTGGCAGACCCAAACGTATTGTGAGGGTCTGCTGGGAACGTCTGGCAGAGTCTCCCGTAAGACGGAGCTTTAACTCCCACCTCCGGGAGAGCTTTGAACACGTTCCGAGGGAGGCGGGGGACATTGAGCCCGAGTGGGCCATGTTTCGCGCCTCTATTGTCGAGGCAGCTTATCGGAGTTGTGGCCGCAAGGTTGTTGGTGCCTGTCGTGGTGGCAACCCTCGAACCCGGTGGTGGACACCGGCGGTGAGGGATGCTGTCAAGCTGAAGAAGGAGTCCTATTGGGCCTTTTTGGCCTGTGGGACCCCGGAAGCAGCAGATAGGTACCGGCAGTCCAAGCGGCATGCGGCTCGGGTGGTTGCTGAGGCAAAAACTCGGGCGTGGGAGGAGTTCGGAGAGGCCATGGAGAATGACTTCCGTACGGCTTCGAGGCGATTCTGGTCCACCATCCGGCGTCTCAGGGGGGGAAAGCGGTACGCGACCAACACCATTTATGGTGGGGATGGCGTGCTGTTGACCTCAACTCGGGATGTTGTGAGTCGGTGGGCGGAATACTTCGAAGACCTCCTCAATCCTACTGGCACGTCTTCCACTGAGGAAGCGGAGCCTGGGGACTTTGGGTCGGGCTCTCCAATCTCTGGTGCTGAGGTCGCCGAGGTGGTTAAAAAGCTCCGCGGTGGCAAGGCTCCGGGGGTGGATGAGATTCGTCCTGAGTTCCTTAGGGCTCTGGATGTTGTGGGGTTGTGTTGGCTTACGCGACTCTGCAATATCGCGTGGACATCGGGGGCAGTTCCCTTGGATTGGCAGACTGGGGTGGTGGTTCCCCTATTCAAAAAGGGGGACCGTAGGGTGTGTTCCAACTATAGAGGGATCACACTCTTAAGCCTCCCTGGTAAGGTCTATTCAGGGGTTCTGGAGAGGAGGGTCCGTCGGATAGTCGAACCTCGGATTCAGGAGGAGCAGTGTGGTTTTCGTCCTGGTCGTGGAACACTAGACCAGCTCTACACCCTCAACAGGGTCCTGGAGGGTGCGTGGGAGTTTGCCCAACCAGTTTACATGTGCTTTGTGGACTTGGAAAAGGCATTCGACCGCGTCCCTCGGGGGGTTCTGTGGCGGGTACTCCGGGAGTATGGGGTACCAGGCCCTTTGATATGGGCTGTTAGGTCCCTGTACGACCGGTGTCAGAGCTTGGTCCGCATCGCTGGCAGTAAGTCAGGCTCGTTTCCGGTGAGAGTTGGACTCCGCCAAGGTTGCCCTTTGTCACCGATTCTGTTTATAACTTTTATGGACAGAATTTCTAGGCGCAGCCAAGGTGTTGAGAGGATCCGTTTTGGTGGCCTTAGAATCGCTTCTCTGTTTTTTGCAGATGATGTGGTCCTATTGGCTTCATCAGCTCGTGATCTACAGCTTTCGCTGGAGCGGTTTGCAGCTGAATGTGATGCGGCCGGGATGAGGATCAGTTCCTCCAAATCCGAGGCCATGGTCTTGAGCCGGAAAAGGGTAGCGTGCCCTCTCCGGGTCGGGGAGGAGGTCCTTACCCAAGTGGAGGAGTTTAAGTATCTCGGGATCTTGTTCACGAATGAGGGAAAACTGGAGCGTGAGATCGATAGGCGGATAGGTGCAGCGTCCGCAGTGAAGCGGGCGCTGTACCGGTCTGTCGTGGTGAAGAGAGAGCTGAGTCAAAAGGCAAAGCTCTCAATTTACCGATCGATCTACGTTCCCACCCTCATCTATGGTCATGAGCTTTGGGTTATGACCGAAAGAACAAGATCTCGGATACAAGCGGCTGAAATGAGTTTTCTCCGCAGGGTGGCTGGACTCTCCCTTAGAGATAGGGTGAGAAGCTCAGTCATCCGGGAGGGACTCGGAGTAGAGCCGCTGCTTCTCCACATCGAGAGGAGCCAGTTGAGGTGGCTCGGGCATCTGGTTAGGATGCCTCCTGGACGCCTCCCTGGTGAGGTGTTCCGGGCATGTCCCACCGGGAGGAGACCCAGAGGAAGACCCAGGATACGCTGGAGGGACTATGTTTCTCGGCTGGCCTGGGAACGCCTTGGGATTCCCCCAGAGGAGCTGCTCCAAGTGGCTGGGGAGAGGGAAGTCTGGGCCTCCCTACTTAGGCTGCTACCCCCGCGACCCGACCCCGGATAAGCGGAAGAAAATGGATGGATGGATGGATTTATAATAAGATTATATTAGGATAACCCCAGTTTCTCATCTAAAACTTATCAACTTCTAAAGGGTATCTGAAACAAAAATCTTGTTTTCTTTGTTAAATAGTAAATTTTCAGTATAAGTTCAAATATTTTTGGAGGGGATTGTGCTTATATTATGTCTCTGTTTTAGAGAAGTGGAAGACTTGTAGAAGAGGAGAGAGGAGGGAAATAGACTAATAGAAAGAAGAGCTAAAGAGAGAATAAAAATACAAAGACTCAAAGAGTGAATGAGAGCAGAGGAAAATGGGAAGACTAAGACAGAAAGAAGAATAAAGCAAAGAGAAGGAAAAGAGCAGAGGAGTGTTGCAAAGAAAAAGGAGGAAAGGAAAGAAGAAAGACGAGACTGAATGACGAGATGCTCTTTCAAAAAAGAGAAGTGTCATTTTACTGAGAAATGACCAGCAGAGTTTCCATTTCTACGTCCTGGTCGGCTCTTCAGTTAATGTTCAAGTTTATCTGTCTCATGTTTATGATGTCACATATTTACAATTAAAGTTCAAGTGATGAACTGATGAAGTGGTTTGAATGGTAATGTACTGAATGATGACAGAGTGACTGTGTACTTGGTGAGATGTTACGTCTGGTTCTAGCTGAGAGGACAGAATTTCTTCCTCTGAGCTGAGGGTCAGGTTCCTGTACTTCTCTAACCACAGCAGTGTGAAGAGGCAGTTTTTTGAGTGACGATGAAACAAGTGGAAGAACAAATAAAAATAAAATAATAGGTGTACTGTATAATCATATTACTAAATGGTGTCATTTCTTATGTTTTAAGTATTTCTCGTTACTATTGTCTGTGCTCTTTCAGATTGGTGTGAAATCTTTCTGCTCTTCTTCTATTCCAGACCTCGGTGGCCACCATCTCTTCAGACAGAGGAGGCCTCGCAGAACCAGAGAAGAACTCATGTCAGTGGACTACCTGACCATAACTCACCTCACACACACACACACAATATAAATACACATCAGCTACATAACCATACACTGTGTAAACACCTATGTAAGTACATACATCTTCTCATTCACTCACAAGGTATGCACGCTCACTTACTAGTATATACCCTTGACCCCCCTCCGTTTTAGTACTCTATTACCATACTACTACTATTAATTTATTCATTTTATTACTCATGTTAACAGTGTGGACTGGACAGACACATTCCTGCTGTTATATTTGATTTTAATTGTTTAAACATGAATAAATACGTAAAAATGAAACTGTAACTGTCCCCGTTTTTAATGTCCTCTTGATAAAATGTTAATGTTTTTGGTCACAGAGTTGGAAATGTTCCCAGATTTCACTTCAGAAATCTGGTCACCTTAAACAACTCTACAACTCAGATCACCATATGTGCAGTAATCAATCACCACATAGGACTGAAACATAATTTGATTCATCCTTACCTTTGTGAGAATGCTGTGAACACACAAATGGGAAATATTACTGAAGGTGATTTGTTCGACTTACAGCTGAAACTCATGCCAAGCGACATCTCTTTGTTAGCTCAGCGACCTGTGTTGTTTACAAGCTGAAAAGCTGAAAAAACTCACTCCATTTGCGAGACGTTTCCCCCTTCGACTGTGGCAGTTGATAACACAGCACGCTCTCGACATTTCTTTGTGATTACACGTATGATAATGCAAACAAAATCGCACAGCGTCTTTCAGGGTCCTAAACTTCCGTCTCCTCTGTACCAGAAACACATTGCGTTTCTCATGTCGCCTGACATCACAATCCCATTCTCTAAACCTACCAAGAGAGTTTGCATTGATTTTACTAGCTGTTGTTTTCATCCCTCTAACAGCTAACTCCGGCTCTCAGTGCTCTGCCTGCTCTGCCTCCCCTCCCATTTAAACTGCCTTAACACAAAAAACTTTCTCACACATTACCACTCAACACAAAGTTTTTAACACTGGACTCTGTGTCATCAAACGGGTTATTCACTAAACTCTCGGTCATGTGCTCATTCAGTTTGCACTACTTCTCATATTTGCACTAATGTTTGTATTACATTACTGCCTATAGTCATACTACTGTTTACATTCACTGTTTACATTTATTACTACTGTTTACATTTACACTACTTTTATCTACACTACTGCAGATACATATACAGTATTCTCTGACTAGCCTTATCTAAGGATGCCAAATGTGCCTTATGTGCCTTACTGCATATGCCACTTTGCCTCTATACCAACATCAACTACCTCATACATATACTGTGTACATTAACTCATATGCTGCTGTGCCACTCTTTGCAAATGTCAATGCTAGAACCTTCAGTTTATTTTATAGATATACTTTTTATACTTTTTATACTACTATGAAAAAACTCAGGACAGTATTACACTTTTATTATTTCATTTTATGCTTATGTTCATTGGGTGTTTGGTGTTTTAGGGGTGTTTGGTGTTTCAGTGTTGGTGTAAATTTTCATACTTTTATACTATTATGAAAAAACTCAGGACAGTGTTACACTTTTACTATTTTATGCTTATGTTTATTAAATGTTTTAGTGTTTAGTGTTTAGATGGTTACTGTTGCACCGAGGGACTGAGAGAAACGCAATTTCAATCCTGTGTATGTCCTGTACATATTGCAGTTCTGACAATAAAGTTGACTTTGACTTTGACTTTGAACTTTGACAAACTGTCAGTGAACAACAGACAGCACACTATGATGGATCCTTTATCACAGCAGGAGACTCCAGCCATGAAGATTTAAAGGTTTTATTTCCCAAAATTCACCAACATGTAAAATTCCTAACCAAAGGAGACAACATACTGGATTTGGTTAATGCATCCCACGGGGGAGCATACGAGGCCTCAGTCCAGGTCTTTCTGATCACACCATACTGCACAGACCTGCATACAGAGTGGTAACACAAAGCATTAACTTTTTGAAGGAGGTGGGGTTGGAATTTATAGTTATGCATGCTGAGGTTTCCCAAAGAAAAATGCATATTGTGTATTTCAAATATAATCAAGTAAATGAAAAGTTACAAACACAATTTTTATAGTGCAGGTTGTAAGGCAAAACAACAGAGATAATGGTAGGGAGTGAATACTTTTGCAACGCCCTGTAATATTTATCAACATATATAAAATGCGACATGCAGTCTATCTTACTGCTGAAGAAATTTCTTTACATGATTCATTATGAGACAAACATATGTGTTTAATCCTCGTGTCCAAAGGAGATAAATGCAACAGTGAAATAATGGCAATTGAGAGGACACAAAGAACCGTGTGTTTAGGACACCCGTGTGCAGGTCTATGTGGGGACTGTGACGCCAGCTGTAGAGTCATGCTCACCTCAGAGCAAACGTGAGGGAAAGTGCAACTTGTCATTATACTGAACCAGAGCTATGTTTAGTCAGAGCTATCTTAAAAAACTGTCAGGATTTATATTTCAATGTCTGAACTTGGGATGATTATCTAGAAATACCTAAATGTGCAGAGGCATCAGAAACAAACAAAAAAGCACCTTAAAAAAAAAAATATATATATATATAGCGTGAATGCTGAATGACTTTACTGAAATCAGTCAAATAAGATGAAAGCGCATTGAATGATAGCTGAACTTTCAATGTTATTTGACTAATTTTATCAAGAACCCACACACAAAAAAGTAGCATTAGAATATAGAATAAATTATAAGATGGAAAAAAAAGGTGTATATGGTGTCACCAAAAAAAAAAAAGAAGCATAAGGAGACAAAAAAAAGAAGAGCTTATCTATAAAGAGAGAAAAGCCTTTCAATGGAAAAACAAACTGGCACATTTTTCAGATTAAAACCAGGAGTCTGTCCTAAATGAACAAAATGTTTATATAAATAAAATGACAATGACAAAACTAGCTGAGAGGGTGTTCAAATAATTACAGTCCAAAAATGTTCAGAAGAAACTTTAAAAAGGTAAACTATGCTGACTCAGCATTCACACATTTAACAAAGATAATGCTGATTAAAGTATCTGCAGGTTTCAAACTAAAACTAAATGCACACTTAAATCTACCATTCAACTTAAATGTGTCTTCCATAATCATAATGGCTGGGTTTTGCTTACTCATTGAAAAAAAATGGGTGGGGGGTGGGGGGGGGAGCAAAGACAGCAACATGTGCAATACCTCAAACAAGTCCTGCCAGGTTTGTTTTAATCATAGGGAGTATTTCTGACACACACAGTGAAAAAATATGACATGCAATCTCCACATACAACAACTTATAATCAGGACAAAAGAGCCATGCAGGAATCTTAGGGTCCGTTCACATCCATCCATCCATCCATCCATCCGTTCTTTACCTGCTTCATCCTTTTCAAGTTGCGGGAGTCACCGGTGCCCATGTCCAGCTATCACTGTGCGAGAGGCGTGGGACACCCTGGACAGGTCTCCAGTCCATCACAGGGACACATAGAGACAAACGAGACAAACAACCATTCACTCTCTCTCTCACTCCTAGAGACAATTTAAGAGTCACCAATCAGCCTGACATGCATGTTTTTGGTCTGTGGGAGGAAATCGGAGTACCCAGAGAAAACCAACGCATGCACGGAGGGAACATGCAAATTCCACCTAGAAAGGTCCTAGGTTGGGAATTGAACTGGTGACCTGCTCACTGAGGGGCAACAGCTCTACCAACCACAGTGCCACCCACTGCCAAAACTATATGGAATCAAATGGTTCAGATCACCACTGAAGGTGGTTGAGTCAAGATGTTTTCAAATTATTTGAGAGAATTCCCAACTGTAGTTAGCATTAGTGTTTTGCTAGGCTCACATCAGCCACGGTGAAAAACTGCCTTTTTATAATTATATCCTCATTAAACAAGCTACTTGGGAGCACAAGCCAGTGTATCTCTTGTGCCGGTCCCAAGTCCAGGCAAATGCTGAGGGTTGTGACAGAAAGGGCATCTGACATAAAACACTTGCCAAAACTATAATGAGAGTTCATCAAAGCAAAACCATACCAGGTCGGTCAAGGCCTTGGTTAACAATGACCATCACCAGTGCTGTTGACAAACAGGGTGCCAGCGGAAATTGTGCTACTGTTAGTCGAAGACCACGAGTAGGGAAACGTGTCAGGAGACAGAGGGAGGAGAGGAAAGTGAAGAATGTAGGACTGAGGGTTGCAACTCTAATGTCCCTTTTCCATTAGTAATGGTACATAGAACTGGTCCCTTATTTTTCTTGGCTCTGTGGTTCCAATCAGGCTGAGTAGGTACTAAAACGTGACGTCAGAACACTGTTGGTCACTGATTGGTCGGGGCGGAGTCACTGGATCTTTCAGAAACTTTTAAAAACACTGATCCACCATTTGCAATTTCTCGGACCAGAGTAGCGGCTGGACCTATTTTAAAGATTTTAAAAACAATAATGACAACACCTTGGTCTAATGCTGAAGTGCTGGTCATTTTTGTGCTAGGCAGCCAACGATAAAATTTAGAGCGAGCTGAATGGAGCTTTGCTGGTCCACCCTGGTCCTCTCCCCCAGAGACTCAGAGCTGGGCAGGACGTCAACATCCCGGATCCGAGCTCCGCTGGTCACTGTGGAAGATCCTCTGTGGTGATGACTCAGGGCTCGGGCTCCAGATCCTGGCCTTGCGTGCTCCGAGCTCCACTGGTCACCACAAAGGATCATACGAGCTGGTGACTCGCAGAAGGCCGTTGCCTAGACCCCGGCCTCATGTAATCATGAAGGCCGAACCCAGATCCCGGCAGAGGCAGACCGGGACGGGTCTGGGATGGATGGTGGAAATGATTTTTTAAATAAATTAATATATTTTAATACATAAAATGTTTGTAAAAACCACTGAAGCAATTAAAAAATTCACGTTTTTTTCCTTTTACATTTTTTTTAATCACTTCCACCATCCGTCCCAGTCAGCCTGTCTGCTGGGATCAGGGTTCGTCCTTCATAATTATGCGAGGCCGGGGTCTAGACAACGGCTTTCTGCGAGTCACCAGTGTGGCACTGAGTTGTAATTCCTGTTGGTTTTGATCAACAGATACAGATTTAAATTATACATTGAATTTATAAATGTAAATTAAATGTACAGTATTGTTTAAATCTGTATCTGTTGATCAAAACCAACAAGAATTACAACTCAGTGCCGCAATCAAAAACGAAACTAAAAAACGGGATTTCCCAGAATACTTAGCAGTATATTGGTGTTCAATTATAGTTTAAATCTGTATCCGTTGATCAAATTAAACAAGAATTACAACTCATAGTGCCACAATCAAAAATAAAACTAAAAAATGGGGACTGTGTTGATTTCCCATAAAGCTTAGCAGTATTTTAGACTAGTGTTCCGGGCTGCACCATGAGTCAGAAGGACGTCTGTGGTGGAGATCTGCCTCTTGTATGCCATCATTTTGGGTATTACTGTAGTGAGGCTCAGAGTATCTTCTCTGGGTTTACCTCACACAATGTTAAGACAGAAGTCACAGAGTTTCGTGCAACATACGTGCTCTCCATTCAAGAACTTAATTATTACAGCCTCCTATACCTGAACGCCGATATCGTATCGGAAAAGTATTGTATCAGTCGATACCCAGATTTAAGTATCGGATCGGATGTAAGAAATGTGGATCGTGCATCCCTAAAAGCTACATGCTAGCTACGGCCAGCTAGCTTCTCTACTACTTAGTTCTAAAAGAAAACAGACTTTTAACAGCATCTACGCACAGTTTTCAACTTAAAAAAAGGTGAGGGTAAATATTGCTTTTCACTTACTTCCACAGATAACTTTTAGCTCGAGGAGATGATGCCATGCCCGGCTCCGAGGTTCCGGTGGAAAAGATCGGGTAGACCGGTGGAGCTCCATCTAGCTTGCCCTGAACTTTGTCTTTGGCCAGCAAGCACAAAAAAAAATGCCAGCACTTCAGCATTAAACACGGTGTTGTTGTTATTGTTTTAAAAATCTTTAAAATAGGTTCAGCCACTACTCCGAGTCAGAGAAATTGCAAATGGCGGATCGGTGTTTTGAAAAGTTTCTGAAAGATCCAGTGACTCCTCCCCCTGACCAATCAGTGACCGACAGTGCGCTGATGTCACAACTGGACCCAACAAGAACCAGACCAAGGACCCCAGCAAAGCAGTTTCCAAAACTCGGGTGGGTTCCACCTCTACGGGCACTGTGGATAAACGACGCAATCGGCCCAAACTAGTTATGTAGGAACCCGAAAGGGCCCGAACAGGCCCTGTGGATAAGGGGCATTGGAAACCCCTCACACTGCAGTATACGTCACTGCATGGGTTTCTTCCCTACAGAGTATTAACTCTGTCCCTGCGTCTGCTGTTTGGTGACAAATCTGTCATGAAGAAAGTGCCACACTTTTCAACAGACAGACTCCTCCGTGCACAATGTCTGCATGATCTCCATCCAGAAAATTTTGGCCATTTGACTATCAGTGTGTTTTGAAAAGTCGTATAGCTGAATGTCTGAGTGCTTTTTTGCATTAACAAACACACCCACAAACTTCTGACTGTAAGAGAACACTTAATGAGGCACCAATATGTAATTAAACACAGTGCGGTGCCATCAGTATGTAAGGGATAGTAATACTTGTCAGTTTGCTGACAAGTACAATATTCCAGAAGAAGTTGGAGCAGATTTGATCTGACCCAAATTCATTCACGAGTTCACCCTTTTTCTGGAGTAAATTGCTTAAATGTGACTAGACAAAATGTGATTTCATGAGAGACGTCAATTTATGTTGATCCACCAGAAGATGGACCTTTTATTGAGACAATCATAAAAGTACATTAAACATTTGTATCGAGATTAGCTCTGATTTAATAACTACTGTAGACAAGAATTCAAATTGAAACAAACAGACAAGTTAAAGTCTAACTTCCTGTTGGCACATTTACTTAAAAGTTTACTGGCTTAGGAAAATTAAGAATAAAGAGGAAGACATGGAATGAAAGCTAAGTTTAACAGAAGTTAATTATTTTGAAATAAGACAGGGTGACACTTTTCCCCAAACGAGTAACAGCTGGGCTTCCCGCACGCTCAGCAAACATCAACGACTCTTTACCTGGTGACGATACGTCTCTGGAGATAAGAGCTGAGAAGTAGCTGGACACACTTAACGGATTGTTTGGTCCAGTAGCCGTCCAGTTGAAACTTCAGCGCGTGTGTGCTGATTCAACGATACGTGAAACTCGCCTCTCTCGGCAGGAAACAAGGCCAACGTCCTGACTGGGTTTTAAAATAAAACTTTCAGAAAACAAATTCTTTCAAACAGAAATGAGTGAGTTACAGCAATGCTCTGCTGTAACTCTGGTTGAGAAACATAGGTCTAATTGACAAATGACCACAACGTTTCACCAGTTTCAAGAAGAACTTAGTTCGTTTACTTACTTACTTACTGCATATGCCACTTTGCCTCTATACCAACATCAACTACCTCATACATATACTGTGTACATTAACTCATATGCTGCTGTGCCACTCTTTGCAAATGTCAATGCTAGAACCTTCAGTTTATTTTATAGATATACTTTTTATACTTTTTTATACTACTATGAAAAAACTCAGGACAGTATTACACTTTTATTATTTCATTTTATGCTTATGTTCATTGGGTGTTTGGTGTTTTAGGGGTGTTTGGTGTTTCAGTGTTGGTGTAAATTTTCATACTTTTATACTACTATGAAAAAACTCAGGACAGTGTTACACTTTTACTATTTTATGCTTATGTTTATTAAATGTTTTAGTGTTTAGTGTTTAGATGGTTACTGTTGCACCGAGGGACTGAGAGAAACGCAATTTCAATCCTGTGTATGTCCTGTACATATTGCAGTTTTGACAATAAAGTTGACTTTGACTTTGTTTAGTTCTCCCTTTCACACTGAAGCCAAAACGGGAAGTAATAGTTTTATATGGAGGGCAGAGTCTGTTCACTTCCTGAATGGTTATTGGCTGTTTGAACAAAATAAATGGATTTACTTAGCAGTTCCCAAAGTTGGAAAACTCTGAAGGACACTTACATATTGTTTAGGCCAGTGGCCAGATGGAGCTTGTTAGTACAGAGAATATTATGGCTAATTCATAGACAAAGCAGAGAAGGAAGTTAAAAGTTTACCCTGAACTGTGCCATAATATTAAAGCATCCTTGTACTGCAGAATAACCCAGCATGAGAGTGACCCTCATGTTAATAACAGATCATCATTAAATGACAAAAATATACTGTTGATCAATTCTGAATTAACACAAATTAAAAGGAAGTCTTTCTGATTGATTTGTGTCTCTTAATTCAAAATAATTGTAACAAAATAGTGTCCACTTGTCTCCTTGAGAGCTTCAAGAAATAACACTCAGAGATTCAGAGAGATGTGAAGAGGTTTAAATCCAGTAACGGACATGAGGGTGCTGTATCACTACATGACCAATAACAATACTTGGCACATACTCCTGAGAGAAAAGGTTCAGCCTGGGCCTTGTGTCGAGAAGGTGCAAGCAAAGCTATTCTGAGAACAAAATGACAACATTTCTGTTACACAACTATATTAATAAGAACTGACTTTTCAGCTTTGAATGGAGTATGCCGGGTCCTTTAAACCGGCAGCAACACACCAGTATTGACAGCTGCCATCCGTTTGGACTCTGTGATTCGTAAACTACAGTCACGTGACCTTTGGACTTATGGCATTTTGCTCATTTCCACACCTTCATTTACAAGCGCAATGGTTTTTTGTCACTGTATATATGATTTCTAACCAAAAAAGTAAATGTAGCTGCTGGGGAAGTAATTCTGCTGTAATCCAGCCATGCTCTGAGGGAAAAATGGATTAACGCTAACAGGCTCCTTCATCAGGAATGCGTTTTTTGTAGTCTACAAAAAGTGTTTTAACTGTTGTTGTTGCATGCAGAAGTTCATCTTATCTAAAAAGAAATCACAAGCTAGATCAAAGCACATCCAGTGCTCCAACATTGTTTAGCAAATCAAACATAACTGTGTACATCTCCACCCTGCTGAGTGACGTCTTACAGAGGAACAAATATATACTTTGTTCACAAAGTTGAGTGAGAGAATAGCAAAGACACATGCAAAGGGATCATTTGATACATGGAAATAGACTAGCAGTGACTCCAGCAGAGAGAAGCTGGTGCTTATATTTTACTTGTGGATTTACAGTGTTTACATCAGCCTCTTTACTTTCAGACAGGAAGGAAGAATGAAGGGAAACTTTGTCCATCCGGAGCACATATATGCAAACAAACAAACATCTAATTACAATGTGTCTCACAGTTCACACAGCACAGAGACAAAGTGCTGCTCTCACAGTGATTCGCACGCCTCACTGGTGTGGACATTTAGAAATTTTATGTTATTTATTAAAATTTCTTTCTTGTTGTCATACTAAGCTGTGAATATATTTTTAAATGCAGTATCACATTAGATTCAGTTGTTTTTAAGGTTTGTACATAACAGCACTTCATTATTTCTTAACATGAGATGATATGTGTCTGAAACTCTGACATGAAATGCTGCCCACTTGGATCATCATGAAATAGTCAATTTTATCTCTAAAACTCCAAGGTTATGTCATGACAAAGTTCTGCATTGTTACTGGGGCTGAAGCAATTCACCGAACCACCTGAATTTTTGCCTCAAGGACTTTACGTAGTTGATTTCAACTACGTAAAGTCCTTGAGGCAAAAATCTTTGATTCTGCTCTTCATTTAATTACTATGTGACTGCTTGTTGGTCACATTTCCCAAGGAGATTTTCCCTGGGAATAGTGGGGTTCAATAAGATTTTTTTTAGTCATCCTTTTATTACAGAGATCTTTTCTGTACATTTTTGGAGAGTAACTCATTATGCAATTTTTGAACTTCAAAGTTCATATTCATAAACTAGCCACTAGGGAGCATAAGCCAGTGTATTTCTTGTGCTAGTCCCAAGTAAATGGCGAGGGTTGTGTCAGGAAGGGCATACAATGTAAAACACTTTTGCCAAAACCATAATGCAAGTTTGTCAAAGCAAAACCATACCAGATTAGTCAATGCCCGGGCTAACAACGACCGCCACCAGTGCTGTTGACAAAAAGGGTGCCAGCGGAAATTGTGCTACTGTTAGTCGAAGACCATGAGGAGGGAAACACATCAGGAGAAAGAGGGAGAAGAGGAAAGTGAAGAATGTAGGACTGAGGGTTGCAACTCTAAATGTGGGGACAATGACAGGCAAAGGTAGAGAGCTGGCTGACATGATGCTGAGAAGAAAGGTAGATGTTTTATGTGTCCAAGAGACCAAGTGGAAGGGCAGCAAGGCTCGCAGCATTGGAGCAGGGTTCAAACTGTTTTCCCATGGTGTGGATAGAAAGAGAAATGGAGTGGGGTGGTCCTGAAGGAGAAGTTGTCAAAGAATGTAGTAGAGGTGAAGAGAGTGTCAGATAGGGTGATGTGTCTGAAGGTAGAAGTAGAAGGTTTGATGCTCAACATCGTCAGTGGTTATGCTCCACAGGTTGGATGTGATGGGGAGGAGAAAGATACATTTTGGAAAGATCTGGATGAATGGGTTGGGTGCTTGGGCGTGTGTCGGCTCGGCCTGGTGGTTACCTGGTGGGGCTCGGGTCCTCTGGTCCTGTTGGGTCTGGGCCTGAGGGGTGGGTGTCCCCGGTGCCCAGGCCTTGGTGTCCGGGCCTGGGGCTACATCGGTGCAGTGGGCTCCGACGGGGGCCTGTGAGTTTGCCGCTGTTGGCCCCGGGGGGTCATTGTGTGTAGTCACTGGTGGGGCTCTTCCTGTTCTCCCCTTTGGTCGGATCTGGGGAGTGGCTCGTCCTGTTCAGGTGGCCCTGGGGACTCTGGGCTCGGAGTCCTTCTTGGGGTCTTGGGCTCTGATCGTCCCTTTGGCTGCCTCGGGCCTTAGGGGCGGATCTCTGATGCTTCACGGTCGCTATTGAATGTTCTATTAGAGAAGCCTTATTCACTTATGCATGCTCACAACCACATACAAATGGGTGCAGGGATGTATATGTAGATATATGCAGATATGTAGATGGGTATGTGACTGAATATGAATGTATATGTATGTATACTGTATATACATTTGTAAGTATGGGTATGTATATTTATGTAAATCTACTGCAAGGTCATGAATGTTATTAGTCTTTATGCATGTGTTGCTGTGTTCTGTCATGTACTTTGCAGGATTGCAGACGGAGGTTGGGTGTGTTTGCCTTGTGCTTTTTTTGTGGATAATTGTTGTGTTTTGTTGTCTTCCTTTCTGTCTTTCCTTTCTCTCTATTAACACTAGGAATACCAAACATATGTACTTGTACATATTTTACATATAGCTCCCATGGGAGACTGTAAAATGACAGATTGAGGAATTTGCATTCCATTAGGTGTGTGTGACCCCCTGGGGCTGAAGTCTTTTGTGTGCTCAAAACATCCCCCCAGTAGCCAAAACAAAACATCTCCCCATATTCCAACAACAACATTCCTTCTGCAGGTTCAAAGTGCAGCTTTTTACAACACAGACCAAACTTTTGGAGATGTTGATGACTCTTTGCAAATGTCAACGCTAGAAACTTCAGTTTATTTTATAGATATACGTTTTATACTTTTTATACTACTATGCAAAAACTCAGGACAGTATTACACTTTTATTATTTCATTTTATGCTTATGTTCATTGGGTGTTTGGTGTTTTAGGGGTGTTTGGTGTTTCAGTGTTGGTGTAAATTTTCATACTTTTATACTATTATGAAAAAACTCAGGACAGTGTTACACTTTTTTACTATTTTATGCTTATGTTTATTAAATGTTTTAGTGTTTAGTGTTTAGATGGTTACTGTTGCACCGAGGGACTGAGAGAAACGCAATTTCGGTCCTGTGTATGTCCTGTACATACAGGTAGTCCCCGATTTACGAGCGAGATCCGTTACAACGAGGCGCTCGTAAACCGGAAATCTCGTAATTTGGAACGGCCGCCACGCTTCTCGTAAGTCCGGAATTTCGCTCGTAAATTGGAACGGTTTTGCTAGCGCGACTACGAACACTCGTTTTTCATCGAAAAACTGCTTATGAGTGCATAAAAATGATCGGAAACGTGTGTCCACATGTTTAGCTAACGAACTGTGGTGAAAAAACACAGGAAAACTCAGTATTTTTTGCGTTTTTTCCAATAATTCGCCAGCTCGTAAGTCCGGAACCTCGTAGATCAGAGCGCTCGTAAATGGGGACTACCTGTATTGTAGTTCTGACAATAAAGTTGACTTTGACTTTGACTGCCTCTAAGCGAGCAGGTCCCCGGTTCAAATCCTGGTCCGGGGGCCTTTCTGGGTGGAGTTTGCATGTTCTCTCCGTGCATGCGTGGGTTTTCTCCGGGTGCTCCGGTTTCCTCCCACAGTCCAAAAACATGCATGTTAGGCTGATTGTTAACTCTAAATTGACCCTAGGTGCGAGTGAGACAGGTCCCTCTTGTAAATGAGTCCCCGTGGCTCAACGAGTCCAGCCTGTATAAATAAAGGTTGAATGAATGAATGAACAAACTGATATGGAGAGAACACAAATTCTGTAAGAATAAAAATACTAAATCTATTACAGTACTGTACAAAGTCAGAGACCCATTGAATGATAAAGCTCTGTATTTGTTGTATAACACAATCATTTTTCCACACTCAAAAGTATGAATGTTTACATGAAAACTGGAGTGAAAAATCTTTATTCAATTTTATTTCACTCAGCATGTAGCTTGCAGATAGGCAGATAGGCAGCCGTGGCATAGTGGTAATGGCACTCGTCCACCGATCGGAAGGTTGGAGGTTCGAATCCCGTTTCCCCACACCATGTGTCGTTGTGTCCCTGGGCAAGACACTTAACCCCGAGTTTCTCCCGGTAGGACTGGATGGCGCCTTGCATGGCAGTCTGCCGCTACCGGTGTATGAATGTGTGTATGAATGGTTGGATGGTTGGTATTGTAAAGCGCTTTGGGGCCCCTCATAGGGGGCTGGAAAGCGCTATATAAATAAGCTCCATTTACCATTTGTCCTTCGTCCAGGAAGGACAAAGATGCCTTCCTGACAAAACCGCCGTTCACATAAAGCGCATGTGTCTCCGCGGAGAAACTTATGAACCGACACGGTCCATAGCAGGGTTTCCAGGCCGAAGGCCTGTAAGTCGATGTCCTCGTAAGTCGGGGACCACCTGTACAATCCCGCCGCCTTCAGATAAAAGTGACCAATGCAATCCCGCCTTGACCGTGGAATAGGTGATATTTAGTATTTTTATTCTTACAGAATTTGTGTTCTCTCCATATCAGTTTGTTCATTCATTCATTCAACCTTTATTTATACAGGCTGGACTCGTTGAGCCACGGGGACTCATTTACAAGAGGGACCTGTCTCACTCACACCTAGGGTCAATTTAGAGTTAACAATCAGCCTAACATGCATGTTTTTGGACTGTGGGAGGAAACCGGAGCACCCGGAGAAAACCCACGCATGCACGGAGAGAACATGCAAACTCCACCCAGAAAGGCCCCCGGACCAGGATTTGAACCGGGGACCTGCTCGCTTAGAGGCAGTCAAAGTCAACTTTATTGTCAGAACTGCAATATGTACAGGACATACACAGGACCGAAATTGCGTTTCTCTCAGTCCCTCGGTGCAACAGTAACCATCTAAACACTAAACACTAAA
>JBBPBX010022374.1:0-41473 GCA_038048925.1 Garcialebias charrua
ATGCTGGTGAAGATTCTCAGTCGTCCAGGACATGATGAAATCAAAAAAGGCGTTCAATACAGGATCAACTGGACTTTATTTGTTGCAGAAAACGTTTCGACTTCTGTCCAGAAGTCTTTTTCAATTCTGAATGGAAGCTGTGAGAACGAGAAGTTTTATACAGGCTTACAAGTCACGCACCAACATGTGAAATTGGAAACTGAAAAAACACCACAAATTAACTAACATGCCCATTCTATTTAAATTGACAAAACGACCCATCCCAGCTTAACAAAAGGGGTTTGTAACACATACATGTAAATTGAAAGATCACACCAGGAGGTTCCCTTGAGGTCTCTGTTAGGATATCCCAACTGGGCGTTTGTCAAGTCAGCAAGGAAATCTGTTAAACACAATAATGAACAGAAAAAGTCTAACAGACGGAAAAACATTGTCATTCCTTATGTTGCTGGAGTCTCAGAGAATTTCAGAAGGATTTTCAACAAACACAACATCCCAGTACACTTCAAACCCAGCCGGACTCTCAGACAGAGGCTGGTGCATCCGAAGGACAGAACCCCCACACACAAACAGAGTGGGGTGGTTTATGCAGTCCAGTGCAGCGAAGTCTGCTCAGACCGTTACATCGGAGAAACGAAACAACCTATCCACAAAAGAATGTCTCAACATAGGAGAGCAACCTCCTCTGGACAAAACTCTGCCGTTCACCTCCACCTCACGGACAAGGGACACTCCTTTGAGGACCAGAATGTTCAAATTTTGGACAGAGAACACAGATGGTTTGAGAGGGGGGTAAAGGAAGCTGTGTATGTTAAGAGAGAGAAACCTTCTCTTAACAGAGGAGGAGGTCTGAGATTTCAACTGTCTAAGACTTATAACTCAGTTTTGGATTTGATTCCGAAACGTTTTACACCGGATGGGAGCAGGGATGCCTTGTCTGTAAATTAGACTAACAAAGTTCTCTGAGTAGCCTCTGTTGTTATTTGGGAGGTGTTGTTTGTCAATTTACATACAGTTTTGTGTCTTCTAACAGAGACCTAAGGGAACCTCCTGGTGTGATCTTTCAATTTACATGTATGTGTTACAAACCCCTTTTGTTAAGCTGGGATGGGTCGTTTTGTCAATTTAAATAGAATGGGCATGTTATTTAATTTGTGGTGTTTTTTCAGTTTCCAATTTCACATGTTGGTGCGTGACTTGTAAGCCTGTATAAAACTTCTCGTTCTCACAGCTTCCATTCAGAATTGAAAAAGACTTCTGGACAGAAGTCGAAACGTTTTCTGCAACAAATAAAGTCCAGTTGATCCTGTATTGAACGCCTTTTTTGAAAAGCCAATCTTGATCAGGCAAGTTGTAAGCTTGAAGTTGTTACACTAATAGCTTTGTACAGAAATCTTTGGAAATCTTCTGGAAGCAGTATAGATCATTAGAAGCAATGATTAGCCTTCACTTAACCATGGTCCCTTAATTACCCGTTACCACTCTTCTTTTGTTGAGCAGTTTATATTTTGTAATTTCCCATTTTTAAGTCTTTACATAAATACAGCTGACTTGTTTCTTTTGTAAACCATTGTTCCACTTTTTGTCCTGAGCTTCATCTCCAACACTCATGTCCGTCTTTCAAAGCTTTTTTTCTTTCTCTCATTCTCTCCCAGAAGCTTCTCATTACACGTCTCTCATTCTATCCAACTCACCTGTTGGTCAAAGAGGCGGGATAAAATCTAAAGTCCTGCATCCGCCCAATGAACTGATTAGACCCTGGAGAGATGAAAGGAGAGTGGAAAAGAACATAAAGTGTTAATGGGTTTGCACTGAAGGCAGTGAGTGAGAGGATTTCACAGTATTTAGTAGATTATCTTATCAGTTTCTTGATACCAGTTAAGTGAGGCTGCCAACAGCTGCCTATAATGGCCTGGATCACAATACAAAGCCAGACTGATTCTGCAATAGACCTCATTTGTCTCCACTAGAGAGCAGCAAGGCTGCTGAACGCAATTTTATTGGTTCAGATGATAGAAGTGCAAAATTGCTACAGTATACAGTATCAGAGCACAAGAAATGGTTGAATGTTTTACTCACCTAGTATGAAAATATAGTTTAACAGGAGAAACTACCAATTCTTCAGAGCTCTATATTCACGTTTATCTTTATTGTTGGAAAGAGAAAAGTATCTCAAACTGATTCTGTGAGAAAAACATTACCGGTACAAATAAATTAACGCTGTGATATTTTGTGGTTCACTTTTAGTGTGACCCAATATTTACAGGGAAAATTGCAGGGTTTGCTGAATGGACTTTAAATGGTAAATGGACTGTACCTATACAGTGTCTTTCTATCTTCTCAAGATACTCAAAGCGCTTTACACTACAATCTGTGCCCTCATTTACCTTTTCATACAGCACTAATACGGTAGATCGATACAAAGAAAACTGAACAAATCATTCTAAAGAAACTAATCAGTGCACCGCATCACACCGATGGGACACACATCAGAAGCAATGGGGTGGGGGTTGGGGGTTCAGTGTCTTGCCCAGGCACACTTCGGCATGTGACTGCTGGTGGATTCAAACCCCCAACTTTTGCATTGGAGGACGACTGCTCTAACTACTCAGACACAGCCGCCCTAAAGGTGAAAATGTTACCAATGCCCCATTTGCACTGCCTGTACTCAGCCCCAACTATGGGAACCGCACCACGCATATCTGTCAAGTCTCCCGTTTTGGCCGGGAAACTACCGTATTTTACCCTTCTTTCCTGTCGTCATCCCGAATTATTATTTTTCCGGAAATCTCTCGTATTATAATATTATTTTTTTTAAAAAACATTCCAGTGCCTCTGTCACTAGCCTCGCGAGAACTGCCACCTGCAGTAGCCTCGGTGGCAATTCTCGCGATGTTAGTGTTGGCAGCGGGAACAAACCCGGAAAAACAAAGAGATGGATGAATGTAACGAGAGAGAAGGCGTCCCTACCAAAAAAGTTAAGACTTCGTGTAAATATCTTGAAAAGTGGGACAGCGAATTTACTTTCCTAAAGAAGAGTAGGGTGGGGCACAATTACGCGTTTTGTAAGATTTGTAACTGCGACTTTAGTGTCTCTCATGGGGGAAGGAACGATGTCCGTCAGCATGAAAAATCCGTCAAGCACAAAGGTAGGCCTATCAGATTGTGATCACATAACTGGTTTGAAAGAGGCTGATAGGTAGTTATTTTAGATAAACCTGTCTTAAAATGTAAGGGGTCCTGGACTTTGGTTGGGCTAGTGCAGGGGTCTGCAACCTGCGGCTCTGGAGCCACATGCGGCTCTTTGGTCCCTCAGCAGTGGCTCTTCCAAGCTTTGATCAAAACTAACTTTAAACTGAATTTTATTTGTTCTTATAACAACAAAAAGGGCTAGTTTTAGCAGTTTTTCCTGTCATTTCCTTTGCAAATGTGTGAATACTAGAACTAATAGAAGGAGTAAAACATAAGTTAACTTTATTTATTCGAAGTAGGATATTTAATTTTTCCACAATTAAAATAATTTACCTAGACCTGCATAGTTCATTATTTTATTTTTTAATTGGGAAAGATCACATTATTTTTCCTTCTTTATGATAATCTGGTCTTTTTTAGTCTTAAAATGTAAAAATATCAACAAATCGTTAGATATTTTCAGCTTTACAATGGCCAGAAAACTACAGGTCAGAAAATTGTCCTCTAACAAACTTAAAGTGGTCTGTGGGCCACCAGTTGAGAATCCCAGTTGTAGCAGGTTTTGTGGCTCCGGAAACGTTTAATTTAGTGAACAAAGGGGCAGAAATGGCTCTTTTGATCATAAAGGTTGCAGATCCCTGGGCTAGTGGGATGGCTCGGCGTACCCGGCAGAAAATTTCCCTTATTTTTAAATCCAAAACTTGACAGGTATGGCACCACGGAAAGAACCCTTTTGCATCAATACTTTAGATAATATTTTAGCTGACTTGAGGCTGATTCAAGTCCTCTTTTCGTCCCTGCTTCTCTGGTGGGACCGACCGAGCTCAGTCGAGCCGAGTCTGGACCGAAACGTGAATGCTGGACTCTGATTGGTCAGGGGAAGGAGTCACTGGATCAGAAACTTTTCACCAATCCGCCATTTGCAAATTTCTCGGGACGCGGCACAGCGGCTGGATCTATATTAAGATTTTAAAAACAATAATGACAACACCGTTTTTAATGCTGAAGTCCAGGAGATTTTTGTGTTTGGTGACCGACGAGCGAGCTGAGTCACTGCGGAGGATCATACGAGCTGCCGACCCGCGAAGCTAACAAGGCCGGACCCCAAGCCCCAGCCTCGCGTGCTCACAAAGGCCGGATTCCAAGCCCTGGCAGGCGGGTGGACCGGGAGTCCGAGACGGAGGGTGGAAACATTATTTTAAAAACATTTTGTGTATAAAAAATAATGTTTTTTTTTTCATCAGTGAAGATTAAAAATAATTAAATGGTGTTGGCTTTATCATGAAATCCTGTTTTCACTTTGACTTTATTAAATAATCTGTTAATTAAAGTTAACTCAGCTGAAAAATCATAAAAATACAAAATAATTATCAGGAATATTTCCCTCAAACATGTTTAAAGAAGAGATACAGCCTTTGGTACAACTTTATTCTAAACCACAGATGTGCAAATCACAAAACAAGAATTACACTTTAAATTAAAGTGTTAAATGAAGTCAAAGACAAAAATTCAACAATGGCAGGACTCACAGCTGCATCGAATCACTCATCAACTGTCCACCTGGATACAGCTGCATCGAATCACTCATCAACTGTCCACCTGGATACAGTACAGCTGCATCGAATCACTCATCAACTGTCCACCTGGATATAAGGCGCTTCTTTCCTCAGCTCTTCCTGTTTGCCCGTTGCCAGTCTAGTCGCCTCCCTCCACCTCCCCGTCTCCTCCCGGGGTTTCTGGTTCCTCGGTTCTCCCCTGTTCTTCGTCCCGCCTCCGCCGCCTGGGGTTGTCCTGCTTGCCTCCGTCTTGTGCTGCGTTCCAGTTGCCTCGGAGGTCGAAATTATGAACCCGGAATGACGTCATCACCGAGTTAAATGCGTTCCAGTTAGCTTGTCGGCACGATGACGAAAACAAGATGGACGCCCGCTACGAAGCTGTTGTTGTTCTTGCTTTGTTGGATTATAAAAAGGTTTCCAGACCAGCAGCGAAGTTGAAAAGCAATTCTGAGGCTCTTGAAATGTTAACCAGGTATGTTGTTTTAACCAGTAGTTTTTATTTATTTATAAATAAGCTTATTTTTGTTAATTATGGTCTTGAGGCTCTTACATCTACTTTATAGTTTTAATTCGATCTCTTTTAGGATTATAGCAGCAGTACAGAAGTTATCATTAGATAAATAAAGTCAGAAAGTGCTGAACATTGTTTTTCTTTTCTTTTTACTACCTCAAACCATTAGCAGACGTTTTTACGGTTTATTGTTAAAATTGTTATTAAACTTCAATCAATCAAAACTTTATTTCAGACTCATATGGTCCATAGTAACAAAACAATTTAATTTCTTTGTATTTTAGGATGCTGCTGATACACACAAACCTACGGACACATGGAATAATCATGAAGACTATGGGAGGTGATGCTGAACATGGATGACAACAAGTTTGTGCGTCATTTCAGAGTCAACAAGACCCAGTTCACATCTGTAATGATGCAGCTGCAGGAGAAAGGCATAAGGAAGGAGCACTGTCAAGGTGCAGCACCAGTCCCTGTAGAAAAGAAGGTCCTGATGTTCCTGTGGTACATGGCCAACCAGAACAGCTTCAGGGAGATGTCTGACAAATTTGGTCTCGCAGTCCTCAGCACACAGGATCATCATGGAAGTACTGAAGGCCATTTTGCACAATGGGACACACCTTCATCCCCTGGCCTAACGAATTGATGTTGTGGTGATGATTGTCATCATGGCAGCCTGCCTTCTGCATAACCTCTGCATTGGGGCTTCACCAGTGTGTCAGGATCACCCAAACAGCTGTCCAAGGCAGGATGAAAATGACTAAATTACTCTTTACTGTGATGTGTGGATGCTGTACTTGTATTAGCTTGTCAAAAAATGTTCTAGTGTTGTTATAGTGCTGTTTTGATTAAATGTGTTTATCTGACATGCCACTCTCTCGCTGTCATTTATATCTGTGTGGATAAACCACGCCAAAAACATAAGCTGGTATAGGTAAACACATTTTACAGCTTCAAAAACCAGCTGCAAAACTTAGTTTCCCACAACAATAACACCTGCTTAAAAGTCAGTGCTTAAATAAAGCATTTCTATGTAGTAATTTTAAAACTCTGCCCGATGAGAACATGAGAGCACTAGTTTCTCTGCAAGTACATCGGTTTCCAAAAATATTGATGAAAAACTGCAGTGCATCATGACAAATTGTCGTGTTTGAATACCAGAGGTGTTCCTCTTTTACACTGAATTTACTTTCATTCTAAGTAGTTTCTTTTCATTACCTGCTTTCCTTTATTCTACTGAAAAACCACACTTATTGTGAAGTAAGACAAGAATTTGTGCATTTGTTATTTCAAATTGTTTTTAATAACGTATGACAACAAGGCACAGGTACAATTTGAGGTCTGAGGTCTCAGTAAAATGAGCTACCAGCTAAAACTAAATCAAAATAACTAACTTCACAAAAATCTTACTTAGTAATGTTGGACACAAAGACACTGTTCCAGTAGCAGCTGGCAAAATGCAAGGGACCAGGGAAACAGGTTTGTCTGCTCGGGTCCAGGAACATGTTCATCTTCATGTTGACATAAACTGCAAAGAAATATACACATGGTTAACAACAAATCACAGATGACAGTAACTCACAAAACTAACCCACAATAATAAGTATAAATAAGGTCGATTTTCACTCTCTCACACACACACACCCCCAACACAGACACACACACAGACACACACAGCTGTGGATTGACAGGATGGTTTGGGTTTCAAGTTTTGCATTTTTTTTAAACAAAATAATTGATTCTGTTAAACTGGATTCCCACCCTGACAAGCCAAGATAAATCTTGATAGACCTTTTAAAAACAGTTTATGGTGCAAAACATTAGTTTACTAGCTAAAAACACATGTAAAGGTGAACAAAGAACAACGAGGTTGCAGGTCTCCGACGCAGCTACATCATCAACACGACAACAATCACGTTCTTTAGAAAACACAAACCGCTTAGAAACACCCTCTAATTATTAGGCGACATATCGTATAATAATCACTGTAAAGTACGACATGTGTTACTGAGTTAATGATAAACAATGAACGCTGAACAGCTAAAACGAGTACTGTGCTAAACAACAACAATGCCGCCTCACAGCCGTTTAGCGAGCCGTTGTCGACGCACAGCGGCTGTTTAAACATATCATTATCATTACTGTAAAGAACTACAGTGCCTGAATGCGTTAATGTGAAGTTACGGCTGAGTAAACCACAAAGAACAGCGAAAAAGAGTAAAAAGTAACTCTTTCACTCACTGTTGATGCGAGGAGCAGCCATTTTGAAACGATGATCTCGGCGAACTCGGGTATGGTGCGGCGAGACCGAGTCCACGAGTTGTAATTACGACCTGAGGGGCGTTCCAGTTGATTTTTACTGCTCGGAAGCTCGTAATTACGACCTCCGAGGACAACTGGAACGCAGCATTGGTCCTGCTGCTGTGTGCGTTCCTGCTTCCTGTTCCCTGCGACCCTGCCGGTCATGGCAGTTGGCCGCTTGTCCTGAGCCTGGTTCTGCTGGAGGTTTCTTCCTCTCGAGGGAGTTTTTCCTTCCCACTGTCGCTTCGTGCTTGCTCAGGATGGAGGTTCTGCGCTGGTGTTCGTCTCAGGGTTGACCGGTGCCGTCGGCCGCTGGCTGGCCGGCATTCACGTACCGGTGGGATGGATTGGACGTCTGCGATCCCTTCTCCACCACCGGGTTCGGGTCCCGGGGGGTAGATATCCATAATCTATCTCCCTATGCCGGACATTCAAGCTCTCAGCAGTCCGGCATGCATGCCCTCCGCCGGGGCCCGAGCGCCAAAGAAACCTTAATCAATAAAACATTTTAATTGCATTCTCTCTCGTTTTGTGAGTCTCTTCAGGTTGAAATCAAAGCTAAACTTTAAACCAAAGCTAGGGACTGCAGATGTGAATTAGCTTTTGCTATAATCTGGTATAGCACATCAAATGGTGACATTTATGTTTGAATTGTGCAGTCCCTTTTTAAATAAAGTTCATTTATTCATTCACAAAGATAGTTTCCTTCACTCCTCTCTATAACCAATATTCCTCTTTATCAAGGATGTGAACATCTTCATCCCTTATAAAGTGACTGCTGGCCTGCAGATGAGTGTAAACCGCGGAGTCCTGGCCTGATGATGTACATCTTCTGTGCTGGGCCATCCTTTTGGCCAATGGGTGTTTAGTTTCCCCGATGTAATGCCCCTTTTCCACTGGTCGGCACGGGTAGGATATTACGTCATATGTGCATCGCAGACATCCCCTTTACGCCTTCCCCACCGGATATTCCGTGCTGCGCCGCGCCAGATTTTTGGTGTGGTTTCAGAGGGGTGCCAATGCATGCTCACCCGCTCCGGAAGGAGGAGTCTGTGTGGACTCTAGCTGTTTTCACGGAAGAGAGGGAAGTGAACACGGCAGGACTTTACATGATAAACACGGTAAAAACAATTATTTGTTTTTAAAATTATAGCAAAGATGGGTCTTCAGCTGAACGTGTCCTTAATAAAATCACGTACTGCTCAAAACTGCAGGATTTTAAAAAGTAGGATCGCCACGAGCAACGCGCGCGGGCGGCTTTATGTCTTTAAAATGTAGCTCAATGAACAGATATAAAAATATATTTCATAGCTGACTTTATACCACGAGGGTTCCTGATTAACCGTCCTTTAATAATGTCACGTAGTGATCAAATCTGCTGCATTTAAAGTAGGTTCGCTTTGACTTCTTCCAAACCTGTGCGTGCACTACGAAAATAAATTGTAAAAAAATCGAAAATTAATTCAAATAACTCCAACGGGTACATGGAAATCTTGTGATTACACAGTGTTGGTTTGGATAATATCAGTGGTGTGGTTTTTTAGGTATTTCATGATTTGTGTTACAAAGTACCGGTACTAGGGCAAAAAAATCGAAGCTAGCTTGACACATTTATGTCTATAAAACATTGAATATTAATTCAAATAACTCCAACGGGTTACAGTCAGTACATGGACATCTTGTGATTACACTGTATTAATTTGGATAATATCAGTGGTGTGGTTTTTTAGGTATTTCATGATTTGTGTTACAAAGTACTATGGCGAAAATAATTGAAGCTAGCTTGACACATTTATGTCTATTAAACATTGAATATTAATTCAAATAACTCCAACGGGTTACAGTCAGTACATGGACATCTTGTGATTACACTGTATTAATTTGGATAATATCAGTGGTGTGGTTTTTTAGGTATTTCATGATTTGTGTTACAAAGTACTAGGGCGAAAATAATTGAAGCTAGCTTGACACATTTATGTCTATAAAACATTGAATATTAATTCAAATAACTCCAACGGGTTACAGTCAGTACATGGACATTTTGTGATTACACTATATTAATTTGGATAATATCAGTGGTGTTTTTTTAGGTATGTCATGATTTGTGTTACAAAGTACTATGGCGAAAATAATTGAAGCTAGCTTGACACATTTATGTCTATTAAACATTGAATATTAATTCAAATAACTCCAATGGGTTATAGTCAGTACATGGACATCTTGTGATTACACTGTATTAATTTGGATAATATCAGTGGTGTAGCCTGGCCCTCGCCTTCCTGCACAGCTCCGCTCAATTCTCATTTCCCTTCACTTCACAGTCTGGGATTTCACCCACCCACAAGGATTTCTCCGGTAGATTTTTGTTCGGACCAATCAGAGAACAGAAGGGGTGGAGTTTTGGACCCTAACCCACGCCCCCACCAGTCCCAGCGCGCAGCGTCCTATAAAAGGGCTCTGCCAGCGCTCAGTCAGCGAGCAGCGGCATGTTCTCATTCAAAGCGATGCAGAACTGTTTTATATGTGACACAAATTTATTAATTTCCCCTTCTTAATCCCTTATCTGGAGTTTTCTTTTGTTTTTTTTCCCCCAAAAGTTAAGTAATCGCTCCCTCGTCCTCCTTCTCCTCCACCCTCCTGCTGAGTAAAATGAACACGGAAATGCCTCAGGTTGTCACGAGAATTAAACTCGGGTTTTAGTTGCTGACCGAGTCCCATCAGATTTTCTGGTGTTTTGGTGAGCTGGACCAGCGATCCATGGTTTGATTTTATTGTATTAAAACGTTTTATAACATATAAACACAGAATTTGCGCAGCGAGAGAAACGCTGCAAGAGGCGGAGCAGCTGTCAAGTTCACCAGAGCACGGCATCATTCAAAGCGATGCAGAACTGTTTTATATGTGACACAAATTTATTAATTTCCCCTGCTTAATCCCTTATCTGGAGTTTTCTTTTGTTTTTTTCTCCCAAAAGTTAAGTAATCGCTCCCTCGTCCTCCTTCTCCTCCACCCTCCTGCTGAGTAAAATGAACACGGAAATGCCTCAGGTTGTCACGAGAATTAAACTCGGGTTTTATTGCTGACCGAGTCCCTGCAGATTTTCTGGTCTTTTGGTGAGCTGGACCAGCGATCCATGGTTTGATTTTATTGTATTAAAACGTTTTATAACATATAAACACAGAATTTGCGCAGCGAGAGAAAAGCTGCAGGACTCCTGGAGCAGGGGGCGGAGCAGTTGTCAGTCAAGTTCACCAGAGCACGGGGGGTGGCTCTGAGGGGAGGGAGCAGAATGCTTTCCCTGTTCAAAATATCCAATGGTTTTGTTCCTAAGCAGAGGCCACGCCTCCAGCAAGAAACGTTTTTCAATGGGAAAAGTCCAGACCCTAGTACAAAGCGAAGTGAAGGACAGGGTCTGGTTACAACCAGGCTATCAGTGGTGTGGTTTTTTAGGTATTTCACGATTTGTGTTACAAAATACTAGGGCGAAAATAATTGAAGCTAGCTTGACACATTTATGTCTATTAAACATTGAATATTAATTCAAATAACTCCAATGGGTTACAGTCAGTACATGAACATGCTGTGATTACATTCTGTTAGTAAAAAAAATAGTTTCTGGACTAAATTAACCACATTTTTCTTTTACAGTCAACAGAAGAAAATCACCAGAATTCAACAACCTGTGTTGTCTTCTGGAGGAAGCCGTGAGACACCAGATGGAAATTCGTTACTTCTGTTTGTCACTTCAAACTTTTCCTATTAAACGTTATATTTTCTTAAGTGGTGTCCTCGAACATTCAATTTCCTAAACTTATTTTACAATGTGAAGTGTGTATAGTGTTTAAATCCATACTGGAAGTTAAGAGAACTTTCCATTTGCATTTGACCTTTAAAGAATCATAACATAAAGATTATTAGAATCTGCTCAACTGTTATTACGTTATAAATTATTTGGTTCTAGGATGAAGTCAGACAAAAACAGTCAAAAGTGACCAAAGTCCTTTGGACAGTTTAAAGTTAAAGTTCACAGACCATCCATCCATCCATCCATCATCTGCGCCCAGAAGCAGCTTTGCCAGGGAGACACTGGCAGTTTCAAAGATCACAGTGTGATGTTTTAAATCAATCAACTTTATTTATAAAGCACATTTTAAAAACCACAGGGTCAACCAAAGTGCTGTACAATAACATAAAAGACAAGTTAATTAAAAACTATAAAAAGCATACAAAAATAAATAAATACATATACCAGTCTTACTGCAGGTGTGTTAACATGCCATAAAAGATAAGATCACGTGTTAAAAGCCAAGGAATAAAAGTGTGTTTTTAAAAGAGATTTAAAAACAGGAAGAGAGAAGGCCTCTCTGACACTGAACAGTTCCACAGCCTGGGAGCAACAACGCCAAACGCTCTGTCACCTCTGAGCTTCATCCTAGTTTCGAGGACTGTCAGCAGCAACTGCTCAGCTGATCTGAGATCGAGGAGGGCAGGAAGGTTGAAGCAGCTCAGACAAATATGGTTTTGCAACTTTATCAAGCACCTTGTGCATAACTAAATAATAAAAAATGTTTTTAATACATCTTTATTGTAAAAATAGTAAATTGGAAAATACATGGGTTTAAAGAAGGCAACAAGGTAGGATTATGAATTGGGTTTAAAAATTACAGCTCATGAGGTACTCATTATAGCATGACATCTCTTTCACAACATTCTGTCAAAGCCTTTATCGTGTTCTTCTTCTAGTGGTGGCTACTAGTAAATAGCTTGAGGGAACACTACTGCCACCATGTGGTAAGACGAGTAGGATTCTGGACCCCGCCCACAGAAGGGGTACAAAAAAGCTGTGGAAACAGAACTTAGATGTGACCCGACCCGAACTGAGCCGATCTGAGCCGATCTGATCCGACCCGTGCAGACCGGTGGAAAAGGGGCATAAGACTGATCACAGCCCTTCTACTGAACAGCATACAGTATACAATACTACTCTGTGCCGGGGGGACTGGATCTGGGTGGACCAGTCTTTGCTGTAATGTATTTTGGGTTTAAAAGCCACTGGGACGTTGTGTTTAGAACATAAACGACTCAGTTTCCCTAAAACTCTTGCAACATATGGAATGACCGGAATGACAATACACTGCGGTGCTTTTAATTAAAATGACATACTGCACTAAAACCATAGATATACGGAAGGATCTGATGTCGTATATCTCCGTATCCTTCACATATACGGCAGATCCAGTTTCCGGATATTCCCGTAAATGGACCGCAATGATCCTTAAAAAATCCCAAAATCCGGCGCAATGATCCTTAAAAAATCCCAAAATCCGGATACTTATCTTCGGCAGACCAGTGTTGTTTTCGTTGACGTAACGCTGACGTAAATTTTTCGTTAACGCCTCCTTTTTTCATGACAATAATGAAACGGTAACTAAATAATCATTGCTCTTTAATGATTAAAACGTGACGAAATGTGTGTAAGTTTTCGTTAGACGAGACGAGACTGAACGAAAATGTTTCGTTCAATCAATAATTTATATTTCTGCCCAAGTGCCCATAATTATATTCTGTGTCGGAAAGTCAGCTGTTTGGTCACGCCCACCACCGCGGTGTTGATGCAGCATGGCCACGCGCTGCGCGCTCACCTGTGACTTCCTTTTCAAACTGGACCATGGAAGATCCTGCAGCAGCATGTTGCACAAAGGAGCTCGGTCGGTGGCCGGCCGGCCGCCAGCCCAGAAAAGATTTATGGACTTATTTTGTATTTAACCCAACTGTGAGAGAAGAGAAGAACCGAATGTATGTATTTTTTTTAATAAATCCTGTCCTTGTTTGAAGCTGTTTGGGTCATAGAATTGTCGCTGCTGTGTGTGTGGGTCAGGTTCTGGTTCTGTTTGTTTGGACTCACTGCTGCTGACTTGTCACAGAATAGCGCATTCACGTTTGACCTCCGCGTCAACTTTTTGCCTAATAAGCTCATTTATAAAACTGCGAGGAAGTGCTATTGTGTAGTTATTGCATTTGAAGCGGGTAAACAAGCATATGCTGTCAGAAACTTTTTCTGCTCAGTGGTTTGGTGTGTCCAGGATCTGCTGTGGACCGAACGGTTCCGAGAGAGTCCGTCATTGTTTTCGACAGTTGAATCGCTGTGTTGCTGAGCGTTGATCTTAGTGTAACTGTAGAATGTGATTTGCTATATTTCAGAATTTTACTGCTCTGTTTATAAGCGTTTTTATGTGTTGAAAAGTCCGGAAACTTTTGCTAACTGATAGCTACTTTCTGTTCAAAATGGCCGTGGCGTTTGTTTATGTATTGTGATTGGTTGTCGGGGCTGTGTAGAGACACTGTGATAGGTCAGAGGTGTAACGAATAATGTGGGGTAAGGTATTTAAACACTTACTGGACCACCATTATTGTAGAGATATAGGACTTACCTATAGTTTTAGATGCGCAGGTCTGAGCAGACTTTTATCTGCACAAACTTGCCACCAAGTTCACGGGGTCTCAACTTTTTCAGAATAAATCAATAAATCTGTGATGTGATTAGCCAGAAATGTAATTTCACGAGAGACTTCAACTTATGTTGGTCTACCAGAAAAATAGACCTTTTATTGAAACTATCACAAAAATTACATTAAACATTTGTATCGATATTAGCTCTGATTTAATAACTACGTTGACAAGAATTCAAATTAAAACAAACAGACAGTCAGGAACTTAAACTGTTGGCACATTACTTGACAGATTAAAGCTTATGAAAAATNATTTCACGGATTCTTTTCTTTTTCAGTTTACCCAATATTTCTGTGATCTTTATGATGGATAAATAAAACAGAAGCCATAGAGTGACAATGGACAAGTTAACTTAGTTTGATATGTCAAAGACACTATCATTTATTTAAAATAAATCAACTAAATTAACACCATTACACTTGATTGACATGATTTCACTTTCTTATCTTTAACACGTCAGCACACTTGAATGTAACACAACAGACTTCAATACTGGATGTTAAACATATTTAGTCTGAGGGTTCTTTAGCTTAAATATAGTTTCCAGATAGATTGAGAGGGATAAGGGAATAGGAGGAAAGATGGAGAGATGGTTTACAGGAAATTGTCTTGAGCATGTTACCAAAAGTGACACTTCCCATCCGACTTCTGCTAAAATCCAGGTACGTTTGTAAACAGCTCTTTACCTTCGACGACGAGTCTGATAAAGAAATGACACCAGCCTTTCAGATGCACAGAGTCCTTCAGGCCCAGTTCGTCCGAGCTGGTTCTAGTTTACGTTTTCAACGTCTCCTGGTTTCGCGTTGGTCATCAGAAAATGCGTCAGCTCCTGGCCTCTGACTTCAAGATAAACTTATTCCAGGAAGGAATAAACAAAGTTTTGAGCTTACGCTCGTTCGGAGTGGACTCATAACAAACGTGTTATTAGTCCTTAACTGAATGACTGTCCTTAGCGTGTGACTGAGTTCATCCAGCTACTTTGGGACGACCTCACATCTTGAAGTTCCCAGCAAAACTCTTCAGTTTCAGCAACAGCTTAGAACTTAAAAGAAGATCATGAGAGGAGTGAGACTTGTGTCTTTTTCATTGGTCCGTGGACCAGCGAAGAGTTCACTTGTTGTTATCAAGATTCAAGGTGAAATTCAGAGCAGAGTGAAATTGTTTAGGAAAGACCGAGCGTGCTGGAGCCCTTCTCATAAAACAACAGATTAACTGTCTTCTGCCTTTCTAAACAAAACGGCCGGGTCTCTCTGACCCGAGACTTCAACTTTAACACAGCAGTGAACACAGTTTAACTCTTACAGAATAACACAGCTTAAAAGCACATATCATGAAAATGACAAAAGTTATTCTTTTGATCACATCAGCCTAAAATCAAAGATAGAAATAGTCTCTTTTGGTGACTATGTTCTCAGATTACAACTAATGGAATAATTTGTAGTAAATGTCTTGCTTTACTGAGAGGTCAGTAAAGGTCATCTCTGGAACAGTTCAAAAATACACAGGTGTATCAAAGTGGACACGGTCATGCCCACTACAGATGTTAGACAAGTAATCTCTGAAAAAACCTATATTCACCTTGCTTCTCTAAAAGCATTTTTTTAAACACAGTGACCCGCCGTTAACCAGCCAATAAAAACAGTTTTTAACCAGCCAATAAAAACAGTTTTCAACCAGCCAATAAAAACAGAGCTTCTCACTTCTCACGCTCCTAACCCACGCCCCCCCGTCCCAGCCCGCAGCGGCCGCGCAGGTTCTCGTTGAAATAATTGCAAAGCGATGCAAAACTGTTTTGTATGTGACACAAATGTATTAAATTCCCCTTATTCATCCCTGATCTGGACTTTTCTTTTGTTTTTTTTGCCAGAAGTCAAGTGATCGCTTCATCCTCCACTGATTCATGACAGTAATCATAAGGAAATGAATGAATTTGTCATGAGCGAATTAAACTCGGGTTCAACGTGGCTGCCGAGGCTCAGCAGATTTGTTGGTGTTCTGGTGTGCTGGACCAGCGCTCCATGTTTTTATTTTATAGAACGTTTTATTAACACATAAACACAGAAATTCGGAGCGGCTGCGGACTTGACATGAAGTGGAGGCGGAGTTAAGGAAGCTGAGCTGATTTACTGCGAGAGCGAGGGGGAACAGAGCCATATATGGCTCTGAGGGGGAGGGACCAGAAACGTGTCTCTGTTCAAAATTTTCCTAAGTTCCAGCGTGTTCCAGAAATTACATACTGAACCTTTAAAGATCAAAGTTAATAAAGCTCTAATATTTGGAGAAAAGCAAGGTGTTTTCTACCAATTTCTCGATGGAAAAGCTTCTATATAAACTGCAACAGGAAAGTAACTTTAGCACAGTAAAGAGCCGTTAGTAGTTTAACTAAAATGATAATCATAATAAAAACAATAAAGCCTAAATACCTTGGTGTATGGCTGAAACTTCTGAATTAAACTGATTTCTCATCATCTTAGACATGATTCAGTTATCCCACCGGGAGGAGACCTAGAGGAAGACCCAGGACACGCTGGAGGGTCTATGTTTCTCGGCTGGCCTGGGAACGCCTTGGGATTCCCCCAGAGGAGCTGCTCCATGTGGCTGGGGAGAGGGAAGTCTGGGCCTCCCTACTTATGCCCCTTTTCCACTTGGTGGCGCGGGTTGGTAGTGACGTCATATTTGCGTGCCAAACGCGCGTTGGACAGCATTTCCACCTCACAGATGCGCCGCGCCAAGATTCCGGACTCATCTCAGAGCAGGGCTGAGGCCGGCTGGACCCGAACCGTGGGGAGGAGGCTGGACTGAGTTTGAGGAAGTGGCTGCCGCGAGGCAGCAAACACCGAAGGACTTTACAAGATTAACATGGTAAAAACAATTATTTGTATTTAAAATTATAGCAAAGATGTGTCTTAAGCTGAACTATTCCTTAATAAATTCACGTAGTGGTCAAAACGGCAGGATTTAAAAAAGTTGTTTCGCCACGTGCACACACGCGTGCACGTGCGCGGGCTTTATTTCTATATAATGTAGCTAAATAAACGCTTTAAAAAATATATTTCATAGCTGACGTTATATCAAGAGGGTGCTTGAGCTGAACAGGTCCTTAATAATTTCACGTTGTGGTCAAATCAGCTGGATTTAACAAAGTAGGTCGACACGTGCACGTCACATGCACGCGCGGGTGGGGTCGATCGGCGTTCTTTCTTTTAAATGTAGCTAAATAAAAGCTTGAAAAATATATTTCATAGCTGGCTTTATACCACGAGTGTTCCTCAGGTGAACAATTCCTTAATAATGTCACGTTGTGGTCAAATCTGCTGGATTTAAATTGATTTGTTTTGACTACTTCCAAACCTGTCACATGTGCTACGAAAATAAATTATTAAAAAATCGAATTTTAATTCAAATAACTCCAACAGCTTATAGTGTGTACATGAACACCTTGTGGTTACACCGTGTTATTTAAAAAAATATCTGCTTTGTGGTTTCTGAGATATAAGATATGTGTTAAATACTAGTACAAAAAAATAAGCTAGGTCGACACACTTATGTCTATAAAAAAATCGAATTTTAATTCAAATAACTCCAACAGCTTACAGTGTGTACATGAACATGTTGTGATTACACTTTGTAAGTTTGAAAAATATCTGCTTTGTGGTTTCTGAGATATTTGATATATGTATATATATCTTACATATATCTTATAAAATATATCTACATATAAAACCGTTTCTAGACTGAATTACCTGTAACCATGTTTTACTTTTTTTACAGTTAAGAGGAAGAAGTCAACACCAGAATTTATCAACTTGTGTCTTCTGGAGGAAGTCCATGAGACAACGGGGAAAAAATCATTTAGGTGGATGCAGTATTTATTTTTGTGCTTTTTTCACTTCTTAGTTTTCATAATAAACATTTTATTTCTTAAGTGGTGTAATTGGGCAGCACGGTGGCACAACTGGTAGAGCTGCTGCCTCTCAGCGAGAAGGTTGCCGGTTCAAATCCCGGTCCGGGGCCTTTCTGGGTGGAGTTTGCATGTTCTCCCCGTGCATGCGTGGGTTTCCTCCGGGTACTCCGGTTTCCTCCCACAGACCAAAAAACATGCTTGTTAGGCTGATTGGTGACTCTAAATTGACCCTAGGTGTGAGTGTGAGAGTGGATGGTTGTTTGGTGTGAGTGAGACAGGTCCCTCTTGTAAATGAGTCCCCGTGACTCAACGAGGCTAGCCTGTAAAAATAAAGGTTGAATGAATGAATGAATGAATTGAACAATAATTTCCTTAACATATTTTACAATGTTAAGTGTGTACAGTATAGTGTTTGTTTAAAAACATACTGGAAGTTAAGAATATTTTCCATTTGCATTTGACCTTTAAAGAATCATAAGAAAAAGATTATTAGATTTGAACAGCCCTCCATCCATCCATCCATCCATCCTTCCTGATGTCGTGTCATGGGTAGTGCAGCAGCTTTTGCCAGGATGCACAAACGTCAACATGAACCCATCCATCCATCCTTCCTGATGTCGTGTCATGGGTAGTGCAGCAGCTTTTGCCAGGATGCACAACGTCAACATGAACCCATCCATCCATCCTTCCTGATGTCGTGTCATGGGTAGTGCAGCAGCTTTTGCCAGGATGCACAAACGTCAACATGAACCCATCCATCCATCCTTCCTGATGTCGGGTCGTGGGTGCAGCAGCTTTTCCAAGGATGCACAGACGTCAACATCAACCCCGATGAAGCTGTTCTTGGATGCCCAAACGAGTTTCCTGATCAACAAACATTTAATTATTAATACTTTGTTTTTACGTTTAAAGAAACACGCTTTTAATGTTTAAGGGACAGTTTAAACCAAATTATCCATTTGCATTTGACTTTGAATTATCCCTGACAAAATATTACCGTTTAAATTTAATGAAATACTAACCTTTAATATTACAGGGCCAATTGAAACCTAATTAATTCCTAATCTGTACCTTACTGTAAAAATAGTTTAACTGATTACAGGGCAGTGCGATCGATGTGTTAAGCAATGTTAACAGGAACCTTGTGCATATATGAGAATAATCTTTATTATAAAGAAACAAAATGGAAAACACATGGGTTTAAAACAAGCTGAAAAGTCTATAAAGTAAGATTAGAGCATTAAATAGCTCAAGGGACATTACCGCCAACAGGTGGTGAGACAAGGTCCTGCAGGGTGTTCTTCTTCTAACGTTTAGTGGTGGCTAGTAAATAGCTTGAGGTAACACTACCGCCACCACGTGGTAGGACGAGTGAGATTCTACACCCCGCCCACACAAGGGCTGCAGTAGTGAATGGAGACAAACCTACATGTGAGCCGATCCGAACTGAACCAGACCGGACCAGACTGATCTGCTCTGGGCCGAGCGAGTGGAAAAGGGGCATTAGGCTGCTACCCCCGCGACCCGACCCCGGATAAGCGGAAGAAAATGGATGGATGGATGATTCAGTTATCTTTGTACATAATAGGCAATGTTTTTTTTTTTATTACAGAACATTTAATTTTTTTTTCAAAACAATCTGTTCAATGTCCCAAATACTGTTTGCATACTTTATAAATTCATATAAGGCAGAGTACATATAGCTGAGTGAATGCTGCAGACCCAAGTACAGTAGTGCATCTTTGATTTGTAAGTCATTAATATGTTAAATACATTTTTTTATAAACAACTTTAAAACACATTTTAAAAGAAAAATGAACCTAAAGAGAAAACAAGGGGACCAGCACAGAGTTAAATGCAACAGTGTTAGACAATACATAGCAATTGTCCAACGATCCTCTAACAAGCATACCTGTACTGGAATACCTCAAACAAAATGGCAAAATGTCCAGACACACATGGGAATCCTGGACAGAACACCAAAAACACCATCAAACAAATAAACACAGGCAAGCCCCCAACACATCTCCAAGCACAACCATGCCATGTGATAAAACTGGACAGAGCATCAGAGAACCGCACATACAATGATGATGCTGCTGGTCCAAAGGGGGCCAAAGCATTTTTAGTGTCCAACCAACTTCTTTCTAGTTTGACTAAGTCTTAGAAGATGGATAACGTCTCGAAGCATCGACAGAAGCCCTGCCATGTTAAGTCTGTGGAAGTGTGCATTTGTGTGTGTGAGTGGCTTTCCCACATGGATTGCAGAAATGATCCTTACTTTAGAGGAAGACTGTGTATTATGTGTGCATGTGTGTGTATTTGCACTTGAGAGAGGCTTTGGTGTGTTTGGCTTGGCCACTGGGTGTATGTGTGTATTTTGGGGAAATGTGGCATGTGTATGTAAAACAGAGAGACTGTTAGGAGATGTAAGAGTGTGAGATCAGTGTGTGGTGGTGGAGCCTTAGGCTTTGGCTCAGGACTTCTTTATCGTGTGGAAATGGGATTATACCTTCCTCTGAAAGGCATTCTCCCTATTGTTGTTACTGGGATGATGCAAGGTATAAGCCTTAATTCTTTCCTCCCTAGGTAGGCCTTTATTCTTTCTGTGTTTTAATTTCTGTTATTCACTACTCCTCTTATTTGCTTCTTACAACATTATAACATGGAAATATGAAAATGTCAAATGTTTTTGTGTTTTCTGCATATTTTTGGCTCTCTGTGATTAACGTTGACAGAGAGACTCCGATATTTAAGATGCCATTGTTACAGCCAGTTGTAATGGCTCCTGCTGGTACTGAGAGAAGCAAGTATCCTTTAGTACTTTATCCTTTAGTACAAAGAGTATAGTAAAAACAGAAAAAAACAATTGTACTTTATAGTTGTTATTTTTGTATTTGAAACTTCAAAACTGTCCTGTATATTCAAATTAAAGTGAGTTATAGATAAAGACTATCAGAATCAGACTGAGCAAAATGAAAACATACTTTTTGCTCCAAAAAAGCTAAGTCTGGACTTAGCGTTTTTGGATTTTTCTACCTGGATTATTGAGCATGCATCAGGATACTTTTTGCTGTTTTCTCTGAACATATTAAACTATATTTTAATGTGAAAAAAATCCACACACAAAAGTTTTTTTTATATTTTTTCAATCAACCTTAAAATTGACAAACCAAGTTTTCAGGGACTTTTTATGGGACTTCTTATGTGACTCACATAGGAAAGATATCACAAGATAATAGCTCTAAACCATCCTTGATGAGTTACAAGGTGTTGGTATGTAGTGTCTGTTTTTAGGTTGATTTTCAAAGAGATAAAAATTTGTTAACCTCCTAGAATATTGACCAAAAAGAAGCTATGTAACAATCAAATCAAACTTTTCTAAACTCAATATTAAAATGTGACCTGTTATTACCATTTGCTTTCAAAATAAACCGTTCAGTTATCAAGGCTTGTCTTTTCTAGCCATTATGTCACTACATCCCACTTTGATTGCTTGCATTTGCAGTCTTCAATAGGTAGGTCCCCCTCCAAAAACAGATCTAGATGGTAATCAATACATCTGATCAGTATTTGCATAATTATTCTTCTGATCAGAATTCCAAGCACTTCCCCTGGGTTCACCAATGACCCTCACTTACACACATTTACACATGCACACACATTTTCACAGCCTCAAGCCAATCACTCTCATTGATCAACCTCTCCTATGTGATCTCCATCTGATCAGATGCTACCTGCTGTGAACTAAGAATCAATGACTGATAAACGAGAAGAAAAACACTCGTTTATCACTCTAGAGATGAACAGATATTTTTTCTCTCTCATTTTCTCTGCTATTGACTCTGAAACGGCTCAAAGGCACCACTAATCAATCACAGATATGCAGTTGAAACAGAATAAGGGCCAGGAGCAAAACAAAGGTGAAGTAGTCATTGACACAATATTAAGATAAACAAATATGATAAACAGATTTTTTTCTTTCCCTCCTGTAAAAGTACAAAATACAGATGGTGCCTGTTGAACATTAAATGCAGGACAGTGGCAAAAACTACCAAGCTGGGGAAGGGTTTTAGGAAGGAAAAAAAAGACGATGAAATTCATGATGAAAATGAAGTTGTAAATGGATTTAATCAATATTTTGTTAATGTTGGATCAAGCCTTGCAGCTAAAATATCAAAAGTAGATAATAATGTGAGCCATTCAATTACAGGTTGTGCAAATAGTATTTTTCTAAATGGAACTAACAAAGAGGAAATAATGAATGTAGTAAAAAATCTTACAGACAAGAGATCAAAAGACTGGGTGGACATGGATATGATGTTTGTAAAGGACATAATGAGCCATGTTATTGAGCCGTTCACATACATATGTAATTTATCATTTTCAACAGGAATATTTCCAGATAATATGAAAGTAGCTAAGGTCGTTCCTCTTTTTAAAAATGGTGATAAATGTGTGTTCAACAATTATAGACCTATATCCTTGTTACCACAGTTTTCAAAAATTCTTGAAAAACTATTTGTAAACAGACTAGATCAATTTATAGATAAACAAAATATTCTAAGCAACAGTCAGTATGGGTTTAGAGCAAAAAACTCTACATCAATGGCTCTCATGGAATTAATGGAACAAATAACTACTGCTGTCGATCAAAAACAATATTGTATCAGTATTTTTGTTGATTTAAAAAAAGCATTCGATACTATTGATCACACCATTCTCCTTGAAAAACTGAACAAATATGGTATTAGAGGACCAGCATTACAGTGGGTATCTAGCTACTTAAAAGATAGGAAACAATTTGTACAAATAAATGATGTAAGATCTGACCTCTGTAATATCACATGTGGAGTTCCCCAAGGCTCTGTACTTGGACCAAAGCTTTTTATTTTATATGTGAATGACTTGGTAAATGTGTCAGGACTCCTTAAATGTGTACTTTTTGCTGATGATACCACTTTTTTCTGTTTAGGTGAAGATATAGAACAAATGTTGGAATTGATAAAGACAGAATTTGTCAAGATACAAACTTGGTTTAAAATAAATAAATTATCATTAAATCTAGAAAAAACTAATTACATGATATTCGGTAATAAAAAGAAAACTGTTGATGTTCCACTCAAAATTGAGGATGTTGAGATTTGTAGAGTGAGTGAGGTGAAGTTTTTGGGTGTTATCATTGATGACAAACTGACATGGAAACAACACATAAATTCTGTAAGAATAAAAATAGCTAAATCGATAGCAGTACTGTACAAAGTCAGAGACCTATTGAATGATAAAGCTCTGTATTTGTTGTATAACACAATCATTGTTCCACACTTAATCTATTGTATTGATGTTTGGGGGAATGCGTGTAAAACAATCACAAAGCCTATTTTTGTATTACAGAAAAGAGCTGTAAGAATTATCACTAGAAAACATTACCGTCATCCATCAAGTACATTATTTTATCAACTGAAGTTATTGAAGTTCCATGATTTGGTAGACTATAATATTTTATCAGTTATGTATAGGGCTCAAAATAATGCATTACCTTTAAATATCCAAATGCATTTTGTTAAAAGACAAAGTTGTTATAATCTTAAGGGGACAGAGATGTTTGTAAAACCACAATTCAGAACTAGTTTGAAGGGACGTTCTACCTCAATCCAGGGAATTAGATTATGGAATGGCTTGGAGAATGTAGTTAAAAATGCCAAGTCAATGTTTACATTTAAGAAAATGATCAAAACAAATGTGTTGAAAAAATATATGAAAAAGCGTAATGTGTATTGTATTAGTTAGAAAATTAGAAAGACTTAGTCATTTTGTACTGTTGGTTGAAGATTATTATTGTTTAATCTGATTGTTGAAAAAGTTGGTTGAAGATTATTATTGTTTACATGGTTGATTATTATTGAATGAATTTGATTGTTGGAAGTAAGGGGCAGATATAATAAGATTTATTCTTCTTTCTGCTACGTTTCATTTTTTTTATATTTTGTACATTATCATTCATGAGATAGTCTTGTATTGTTTCTTTTGTAAAAAAAATGAACAAATTTAATAAACATAAACATAAACAAAAAAACCTTCACTCATTACACCCAACCCACCGGCATCAACCTCTTTCCGTCACCCAATTGTATGGGGTGTCACATAAAGTGACATATCAAAGTTTATTGTACAGTATACAGAATTAAAAAAAAACTGCCCTCTCTGTTCTGCTATGTGTCAGCACTCAGATTTCTCTTTTTCTCGGTTTATGTAAAATTTAGAAGTGGTGTTATACTTCGTGAAAGTTTATTGCACTACTGTATAGTTGTTAAAAACCATAATGCAGTCTCACATCAACCAGACTCAGCAACTTACAGGTCAGGTCATTTAGTTATAAAACTTATTTCAGTATAACAAATTAATGAAGAGGTAAATTGGTCAGTTCTAGAAAGCAACTCCGCAATCAGTACAGCTGTGAAGGAAACAAAGTTCTTACCATTGGAGCTGAGTCCCACCCACATGGCACCAGATTCGCTGATATCAGAGAGTGGAATTATCAGAATTTTCGTGTCAAATGGTGTCCCANGTGTGCTCTCTCTATAGCAGTTAGCAGCCAGTGTGTTACTCTGGAGCCTTATTGCTTGTTTTCGAAGAGTCAGACGAAGACTTTTTAACATGGAGGGTGAACTTATGGATGTTTCTCAGGGCCTACGCGACGCGTCTGGATTTAAAAATAGAATTTCGCCACATTAGCACTCTTCAAAATGGCGTCCGCGATGGCCAAAGAAGCCAGGATTTTACAACAAAACACGGTAAAACAATTATTTCTTTGCTGAGAAAAAATATATTTCATAGCTGACGTTATAGCACAAGTTTTTCTGAGCTTGAGAGTTTCACGAAATGGTCAAATCTGCTGGATTTAAAAAAGTAGTTCACCATTAGGACTCTTCAAAATGGCGTCCGCAAGGCAGCAAACTTACATACTCAGGGAATCACAAGGAACTCAGGAGACAGAGGCAACAGGAGGAGACAATGCCAGGACAATGATAAACACAGAGATACAGACTTATTTTTGATTTGATGTTCATTCATTCATTTTAAAAGAACAATACAAAACAGTTTCATCAGATACAAGGATGAATAGACTTTTAGCTGAATGGATGGATGGATAGACAGTTAGCTGGATGGCTGATCTTTAACAAGTTCTAAAATCATTAAAATTTAACCTCAGCTTGTGCCTCTGACCCAACAGAACCTCCTTCAGCAGCAGAATCCTCTGTGGTTCTCTGACTTCATCAGTCTGCAGGACTTCATCAGTCTCTCTCCTGGTTCTGGAGGAGTTCTGACCCACTCTTCTTTCCATTGTTGCTTCAGTTCTTTGAGGTTTCTGCTCAGCTCTCTGAAGGTTTCAGGTTCAGGTTCTGGACTCTGACTGGGCCGTTGATTTGATTTGATGTTTATTCATTCATTTTAAAAGAACAATACAAAACAGTTTCATCAGATACAAGAATACAAGTAGGATAAAATGAAAGGAGCAGAAAGAAGATGAAATCTTATTATATCTGCCCCTTATTTATTTCACAGTTTGTTCAACCAATGATAACCTTCAAACTACATCACAAAATGAATAACTCTACTTAATTTTTCTAACTGTAATACACAAACACACTAAGCTTCATCATATATAGTTTTTGAGCAAGTCCTTTAAGACCTTTTTCTTAAATGTATACATTGGGCAGCACGTTGGCACAACTGGTAGAGCTGCTGCCTCTCAGCGAGAAGGTTGCCGGTTCAAATCCCGGTCCGGGGCCTTTCTGGGTGGAGTTTGCATGTTCTCCCCGTGCATGCGTGGGTTTCCTCCGGGTACTCCGGTTTCCTCCCACAGACCAAAAAACATGCTTGTTAGGCTGATTGGTGACTCTAAATTGACCCTAGGTGTGAGTGTGAGAGTGGATGGTTGTTTGGTGTGAGTGAGACAGGTCCCTCTTGTAAATGAGTCCCCGTGACTCAACGAGGCTAGCCTGTATAAATAAAGGTTGAATGAATGAATGAATGAATTGATTTTGCATTTTTAACATCACTCTCCAGAACATTCCACAATCCAACTCCCTGAATTGAGGTAGACCGTCCCTTTAAGCTGGTTCTGAATTGTGGTTTGATGAATATCTGTCCCTTTAAGATTGTAATAACTTTGTCTAAATTTCTTTGGATATTTAAAGGTAATGTGTTATTATGAGCCCTATACATAACTGATAAAATACTATATTCTACCAATTCCTGGAATTTCAATAAATTTAGCTGAAGAAACAAGGTGTTTGATGGGTGACTGAAATGTTTTCTGGTGATTACTCTTACAGCTCTCTTTTGTAAAATAAAAACAGGCTTTGTAATTGTTTTGCACGCTTTTCCCCAAACCTCAATACAATAGATTAAATGTGGAACAATGATTGTGTTATACAACATATACAGAGCTTTATCAATTAAAAAATCCCTGACTTTATATACAGGTACATGAACACACAGCATGACAATCACAAACACCTGGACAACAAAATGGAGGAGATAAGCAAGACAATTAACAGAGAGACCAGGGAGTGTAGGGATGGGGACCCATCACCTGAGAACAACATGCTTACAACTGTTATCTTGAAGTTCTAGGGTGTAGAGAGCCACAGAAACGGTTATGGTAGGCCGGATTTGGCCCACGGGCCTTGAGTTTGACACATGCGATCTAGTGGTACTAAAAGTAACAAAAGAAGAAAAAAAAACAGCCAAATATGTCTGCAGTTTAGCTAACAGACTTTGGAATGGGTACATTTTGTCCTTGTGAAACCTGTTGAAGAGAACCAAACTAAATACTCTGAAACTCAAACAACTTACTGTATAACAGTTCATGCACCGCTAGTTGGCAGTGTAGTGCAAATATTGCATAACTTGCTGCTACCAATTGTTGAATTTAATTAGCGGATTAGAATTAGCTTCCCCTAATTTTCATAAGACATTAGTGCTTTTGAAATTGCGGACCTAAATAAATAAATTAGTGCTTTAGAAATAGCGGAACTAATTTTTGGATTAGCGTTGCCCCACTGATATTCGGTAATAAAAAGAAAACTGTTGATGTTCCACTCAAAATTGAGGATGTTGAGATTTGTAGAGTGAGTGAGGTGAAGTTTTTGGGTGTTATCATTGATGACAAACTGACATGGAAACAACACATAAATTCTGTAAGAATAAAAATAGCTAAATCGATAGCAGTACTGTACAAAGTCAGAGACCTATTGAATGATAAAGCTCTGTATTTGTTGTATAACACAATCATTGTTCCACACTTAATCTATTGTATTGATGTTTGGGGGAATGCGTGTAAAACAATCACAAAGCCTATTTTTGTATTACAGAAAAGAGCTGTAAGAATTATCACTAGAAAACATTACCGTCATCCATCAAGTACATTATTTTATCAACTGAAGTTATTGAAGTTCCATGATTTGGTAGACTATAATATTTTATCAGTTATGTATAGGGCTCAAAATAATGCATTACCTTTAAATATCCAAATGCATTTTGTTAAAAGACAAAGTTGTTATAATCTTAAGGGGACAGAGATGTTTGTAAAACCACAATTCAGAACTAGTTTGAAGGGACGTTCTACCTCAATCCAGGGAATTAGATTATGGAATGGCTTGGAGAATGTAGTTAAAAATGCCAAGTCAATGTTTACATTTAAGAAAATGATCAAAACAAATGTGTTGAAAAAATATATGAAAAAGCGTAATGTGTATTGTATTAGTTAGAAAATTAGAAAGACTTAGTCATTTTGTACTGTTGGTTGAAGATTATTATTGTTTAATCTGATTGTTGAAAAAGTTGGTTGAAGATTATTATTGTTTACATGGTTGATTATTATTGAATGAATTTGATTGTTGGAAGTAAGGGGCAGATATAATAAGATTTATTCTTCTTTCTGCTACGTTTCATTTTTTTTATATTTTGTACATTATCATTCATGAGATAGTCTTGTATTGTTTCTTTTGTAAAAAAAATGAACAAATTTAATAAACATAAACATAAACAAAAAAACCTTCACTCATTACACCCAACCCACCGGCATCAACCTCTTTCCGTCACCCAATTGTATGGGGTGTCACATAAAGTGACATATCAAAGTTTATTGTACAGTATACAGAATTAAAAAAAAACTGCCCTCTCTGTTCTGCTATGTGTCAGCACTCAGATTTCTCTTTTTCTCGGTTTATGTAAAATTTAGAAGTGGTGTTATACTTCGTGAAAGTTTATTGCACTACTGTATAGTTGTTAAAAACCATAATGCAGTCTCACATCAACCAGACTCAGCAACTTACAGGTCAGGTCATTTAGTTATAAAACTTATTTCAGTATAACAAATTAATGAAGAGGTAAATTGGTCAGTTCTAGAAAGCAACTCCGCAATCAGTACAGCTGTGAAGGAAACAAAGTTCTTACCATTGGAGCTGAGTCCCACCCACATGGCACCAGATTCGCTGATATCAGAGAGTGGAATTATCAGAATTTTCGTGTCAAATGGTGTCCCATCCTCCTCAAGGCCATCCAAGAAAAGACTTGCATGTCGGTCATAGATCTGGAAAAAATTAAATAAAAAATTAAATTCAACAACTGGCGCAACATATACGTGCCATATTTTTTGGCTTAAAAGTCGCTGCTTTTTGCATAATTTGCATGACCTGCAACTTATAGGCCGAAGCAACGTATTTGAGGATTTTTCCTCCATAGTTATAAACCAATTTTTGGTTGAGATATGACCGTTTTCATTCATTCTGACTGAAAAAAAAAAATCAACAGTACCATTTCAGCCACTAGATGGCAGCAAAGTAGAAGGCATGCCGTTTTATCATGTAATAAGTAAAAGTGGCTATAATGACAAATTCAAAAAAGTTCAAGACAAAAACAACTAGACTTTATTTATTATACTTTATACTTTATTATTTTTTTCTTGAACTTTTTTGAACTTACCATTTCCTGGATGACTGAGAATCCTCACCAGCTATTAATGACACAATTGGCTTGACATAATCCCCCCACCTTCATTCTGCTCGCTGCTTGGAGTAGCCATCAAACCAGCTTCATATCGCTGCACTGCCCGAGCGAAATGCAACTAATTTGACCATTGAAGTGCATTTATTAAGTAAAAGTTCAACTGAGACACACCTTTGCAATGATTTCGAGCAAACGATTGTTTTAGGTGCTTATCTTGTTAAATTTCGAAGAAACACAGCGTTCCTCCTTATTTTTTCCTCCCCGTTTGCGTGCTCCCGGAAACACCAAGGCAGCAAATATTTTTGAAATACAGCTGATTTGATCGTTAAAGTCCTTTTATTAAGCAAACGTTAGACTGAGACACACCTTTACTATAATTTTGAGCAAACAAAGAATTGTTTTTAAGTGTTAATCTTGTTAAACTTTAGTTAAATTCCTCCCATGCTCTCTCCTGCGGCCACCATTTGGCAGCCAATAAAATGTTGGCACAACACCGGCCCACATTTCCAGGTTCGGCCCACATTTCTGAGTTGTCAGTGGTGATGCAAAACAAATGTGACGTGTCAGCGGTGACACATACCGTACTTTCCAGCCAATAAGTCACAGGTTTTTTTTTTAAAACAAATTTTCATGTCCTACGACTTATACGGCGAAGCGACATATTTAGGGATTTTTTCCCATATTTTTAGACCAATTTTTGGCTGAGATATGACCGTTTCCATTCATTCTGACAAAAGAATGGAGCAGTACCACTTTCAGCCGCTAGGGCCCACCGACCGTTCCCAGCTCATGTGTCCGACCGCAACCTCCTCTGCTCGGATTCACTCTGGATATTCACTGGATGGATATTTACAACTGATTAGCTTTAGGAGATGTTTGAGCTAAAATTTGATGTGGTAGTAGCTGTTACCGGAGTGTTTGACTGTTAGCAAAATAGCTCATGAACCACACAAAATATTTTGATGAAACTTACAGAAAGTAATGACTGGATGGACATTTACAACTGATCAGCTTTAGGAGATGTTTGAGCTAAAATTCGATTTATTTACGATTTATTTTCGTAGTGCGCGCACGTTAGGAAGACCGTCAAAGCAAAACAATTTAAATTCAGCTGATTTTAACATTACGTGCATTTATTAAGGAAATGTTAAGCTCAGATACACCTTTACTATAATGTCAGCAAACAAATATATATTTTTAGGTGTTTATCTTGTGAAATTTTAAAGAAATGCAGTGTTTCCACTCGCTGCGCGTGCACGCTTCGCAGCACTGACGTAGCAAAACCATTTTTTTTAAATTCAGCTGATTTGACATTACGTGCATTTATTAAGAAAAAGTTCAGCTCAGACACATCTTTGCTATAATTTTCAGCAAACAAATAATTGTTTTTAAGTGTTAATCTTGTTAAAGTCCTACCGTGCACGCTCCTGTGGCCATTTGGCAGCCAATCTATTTTTGGCAAAACACCGGCCCACATTTCCGGGTTGTCACCGCTGACGCGTAACATATGCGACGCGTCAGCAGTGACGCATAATAGATGTGACGTATACGGTGGTGCAACACGTTTATGGATTTTTCCACTTTACTGGACATAATTGGACTAATGCGACATATAGGGCGGAGCAACTTTTAAGCCGGAAAGTACGGTAATAGGTGCTAGAGGTGTCGTTTCTTTGCCCGAGCCCGACCCTACCCGAGCCCTACCCGACTTCGGGTAGGGTAGGGCCATATTTTTGCGTTTGATTGGCGGGCCGCGGGTCGGGCTCGGGCTTTGATGTGTTTTTTTTAATCATACAGCACAAACAAAACTAAATAAAAATGCACACAATATAAAATTGTTTTAATCTGCTTGTAAAGAATATAAGGCAGTAAGTTTATTGATGAGGAAATAATTAATAGAGTGAATTTAGATGGTGAAAACCGCAGCGCACTGAGCGCAGCCACTAAATTGGCAACTCAGCCAGAGAGCAGGCGCGCGGCGCGCGCCTGACAGCGTCTCCCCCGACATGCTGGACTTTTTAGTGACATTTCTCGAACCATTTTACCGTGCACAGAGAGAACTGGAGGGTGACAAATATCCCACCAACCTGGTTTGTCTCTGGAATGAGAAACTGAAGCAACACTGCCAGTGAGTGACACAGACTCTCCGCAGCAGGTGTTTCTGCGCGACATGCAGAAGTGCTGGAGCGCAAAATTATTATCCACGACTTGCACAGAGTTGCATTATTTCTGTGGCCTAACTTTAACAAGCTCAAAATTATGTCACCAGCTGACGTGCGTCAGGTGCACGCTCACGTCCGCACACTGCTCTCATCTGCGGCGGAACAAGTTGCCGCATTCCTGACATTCCTGAAGCTTCAAAAGTCACTGCGAGCAGCGCGCTCACACCTCCTCCATCAAAACACAGAAGAACAACATCAAGTTATTTTGCTGAGTGGGAGAACGCAGTAAAAGCTTAATAAATAAACGTAGTGTTTTTTTTTTTTTTTTGTTTTTTTTTTTAATCGGGTAGGGTCGGGTCGGGCGGTGATTTCTAGGAAATCAGCGGGCTCCCTCGGGCTTGGGTAATTAAACTAAGGGCTCGGGTAGGGTAGGGCCGTGGATTTCCGGCCCGATGACAGCTCTAATAGGTGCAACGTATATGGCAAAGCAATATATTTATGGATTTTTCCACTTTATTAGACAAATATGAATTATAGGGTGGTGTGACGTGTATGTCGGAAAATACGGTACTTTTGATGACCAGATTTATCTAAATCTACACAGCAACACATTATCTATGGCACCATCTTCAAACTAGAACTACAAAGTACAACAATATTTTCACAAACAAAGAAAAAAAACAGAAGCTACAAAAATCTACTGAATGCATCTTTGTTGAGTTTTTCACCTTAGTGTAAAATTTAATTGAGTCTAATTTGTCAAAAATATTTCAAGGGAAGAGCCTGGGGGGATGACACAGCTCCAAAGATTTGGACACAAGAAAATTGCAACTGTTTATGGACCTTTAGCAAAAATTGTACGAACATTTGTCTACATACAGTATGTAGGCCGTGTGTGATATGAAAATTATACATTCAGCTAATCTTCCAGCTCGTTTTCCCAGAAGCAGAAAGCAGAAAGAGCCTCAGGCAAAACTGCATCAGCTGCAAATTAGCTTTCTGTTTGACCAAATATCTCCTCTTCACTCTTTCCCTTTGCCTTCCTTTCCTGATCGGCTCAATGAATATTAAAAACTGCATGGCTGACAACACTGTCAAAGCTAGAGAAGTTCCCTTTCACATCAAACCCAGGACAAAAAGCAGATATATTCACAGGATGGATACCCACCCCAACCAAAAATCACTTTAAAATATCCAAGCTCACCCTCTTTTTATACTGAAATCTCCAAAATACACTGTGGAACCACTGATAATGTGACTTTCCCTGTTTTACTAGAAATTGCCTTCTTCCGTTTCATCTTTCTCTTCTTTCTTTAGTGCTAGTCCACCTTGCATTGTCCTTACTTTTCTTCATGAGGTCTTGTGCTTCTTTCACCTTTTCTATTTTATAAGTTGCTTCAACATTTTTTGCTTATTGTTTTTCTCCTTTCTGATATCTCATTTTATTTCTACTTTCCCCCTCAGCTGAGGACTTCCTCTTCTGATCTTTGTTCTTGTCTTTCTCCCTCATGTTTATCTTGCCCTGTCGCTTTCACTTGTTGTCAGCTCTTTAGGAGAGTTAAAAAGGTGTGAAGAGGGAAATAAGTCCAAGTCAAAAAAACGCCTTTAGGGGATGAAGGCAAGCCCAGACAAGTGTCTGCCTCTCAGAGGATAGTTAAGACGCACTGACAGACACTTTCATGATGGCTGATTGAAGACTGGCAAGCGAATAAGTGCACAAGAAAGAGTGCGGGAATGAATACAAAAAGAGGAAAAAAGAAAAAGAGACAGGAAGAAGAGAAAGAAAAGTCAGGGTACAGAAAGGAGGCTCGACGAAGAGCCCTCTTTAGGAATCTCTAAGCTACAGTTGTGTGGCTCTTGGGGAGATATGAGGGACTTGTCAGGCTTGATGTAAATGAATCCTGAAGAGCTTCATCTTCTTCAGGCACCGCACGCCCTTTTGAAACTCCCCCTTTGTTAGCTTTTACAAACATTCTTTCCCATTTTCCCAAATATTGAACATTCTACTTTTTACTTTTATTCACTCCTTTAATGTCATCAGTACCTGGCTTGGTTACCTCCAGTGAAAACTTTCTCTTGTAACATTCTTGAGAAAGCCACAACTTGTGCACAAACCAACAGAATAATTTCCAAACATTCATTAATTTATTGAAAATAGTAAAAATGCAACACATTTCTAACCCTAAAACTAATGAAATGTGTTACACCATGCATTGCATTTCTTCGCCGAATCACATGTATTAGATTTTAAGTTCATTGCATAATTTACTTACTACTGTATTTTGTTGTGTTTGTGGTCTTTTGCTGTTTCAGACATGTCTTTGCTGTGCAAAACTTACCTACTGGCAACAGCACCTAAGCTTGTCTAAGAACCAAACGAAGTCCTGAGTGGAAAGCTTTGAGTGATTTGTAGACTGGCATTTTGACTAAAGCTCTTCTCAATTTTCACTCTTCTGCCAAGCTGTGGCTCACTACATAAAACAGCAGTGTTTTTCCCACAAAGCTGTTAAGAGATGTAGGCCACACAAGTAAAATGTGTTTAAAAAAAATGGATAAAAGACTTGCTGTTCTGGATATTTTATACTATACGTTACTATAATTTTCTTGAAACCTCAAAAGAAAAAAGACCTGTTGTGGGCATTTTTCTGGTTAAACTTAATAGTTAACACTATAAGTAAAATCCGGTTTTGGAGGTTGAGGAGCAAGCGGACGAAAATGGATGGATGGATGGATGGAGCATCAGATGTAGAACCACTAGACGGAGGAACAGCTTCTATCCTGAGGCTGTTAGACTCATGAATAAATAAAAAATGAGAATAATCACTGCAAAATATCACATAATGCTGATGCTGATCGGTTTCTTGTTGCTGTGTTCATTTGTGACCATCTGCTCATACATACTCATGTTCGTGCTGCTGTTTGTAATTATGTTTTTCCATTACATTAGTGCTTGGTGTGTTTCTAGTTGATTTTTTTTTCTTAGTTATATCCTAGATGTTATTACTGTTTTTCTCTTACATTTTGTTGTTTGATGTAACTGGGACCCTGCGTACATAATCTCGTTTCATCACATGTATACATGCGGTGCTAATGACAATAAAGATTATCTGACTCTGACTCTCTCTCTAAACAGCTGAAGAAACAAATTTAGCATAAAACTGTATTAATTGTGACTCATAATTTACCACAACAAAGGCATAATAGATTGTTTTCTTGGGATATTAATTATTCACCTACTTTAAAAGTGATAAGCAAAGTTCTTGAGCCAAATGTAATATTGATGATGATTAGGGATGGGGCAGATCCGATCCAGTATCGGTATCGGTATCCGATACCAGCAGAATGTAAGTATCGGGTATCGGAACCAACCTGCCGATATTTCCGATACTTTCTAGATGTCAGAGAGCACATATATTTCACCATACTCTGTGACTTCTGTCTTAACATTGTTACTTAGCGGTATATTAGTGTTCAATTATAGATTAAATCTGTATCTGTTGATAAAATTCAACAAGAATTACAACTCATATAGTGCCAGAATTAAAAATAAGACTAGAAAATGGGGAGTAGAATGTGATGATTTCCCATAATGCTTAGCAGTATTTTAGACTAGTGTTCCTTGCACCATGAGTCAGAAGGACGTCTGTGGAAGAGACCTGCCTCTTCTTGTATGCCATTTGTTTGTGAATTACTGTAGTGAGGCTCAGAGTGTCTTCTTTGGGTTTACCTCACACAAGTCCGAGTTTTGTGCAACATACAGTGGTGGAGAAAGTACTCAAACACTGTACTTAAGTAAAAGTACAAATAAACAGACAAAAATGTACTCTAGTAAAAGTAGAAGTACCATATTAATGTTTTTACTTAAGTAGAAGTAAATAAGTACTTGATTTTAAAAATACTTAAAAGTATTAAAGTAAAAGTACTTGCTGAATGTATTACCTAATCCAATGATCTACAATATCATAAGTGTGCATACTGTATGTATATTTTCTGTAATACATTAATAGTGTTGAGTCATTTTAATGAACAATGCTGCAGATAATACAGTACTGTACATGTTTTTATTGTGTTTACTCTGTGACACAGTTCACACTTGGACTTGTGATTTTGTGCGTCAGAATTTCAGGGATGACCTACAGAGTTAAATGACATTAAGCAAAATAAGAAAGATTATACCTGTGAAAGTTTTTATTTAACACAAACCAATGTGTCATTTTAACTGCAGTAAACACATTTAAGTAAAAGTTGTCTGACAGAAAAAAAGGAGCATTAGACACAACTAACAAAGGAACATCTGATCATTTCAACTGCAGTTTGTCATCAACTCTAGTTAAAATACTGTCAAGTCAACCTTGTAATGGGTCAATAGTGAACAATATTTTAACTTCCTGACACCATTTTCAAAACTTGGACCTGAGTGTTGAGTCATTTGGAGACATCTCTTGTCTCCTAACATCATGAACTGACACATTTTAATATTGCAGCAAGAATTTCTTGTTCAAGTTCAGAAGAAGTTGGTTTTCAAAGTTTTTTGAGTCCAGTCTGGCTCTTTTGGGAGAGAGAATCTGTCTGAACAGAATCTGACTGAACAGTCTTTCAATAGTCTTTCAGTAATATTAAAATAGTCTTTGAATAATGTTTCAATAAGGCCATGGGTGTTGGTGTATTTTCTGGCAGAATCTCTGTGGTGGAATCCATTTTGAGTGTGTTAGTGGTGCTGTGTGGGTGCTCCCAGCTCAATGTATATACTAGAATATATGTCATTGATTCAGCTCTTCTTGAAGGCAGGTGTAATGTTACCTGTCCACTTTGCAGTGATTCAATGGACCAACTCCCCTCTTGACATCATTTCAAACTAACGACAAATCAAAAAGCTGCAACGTGAATGTAACTTGTAACTCAATACATAGAAATGTAGTGTAGTAGAAAGTACAGATACTTCATGTAAAATGTAGAGTAAAAGTAAAAAGTACCCATGTTTAACTCTACTTAAGTAAAGTACAGATACATGAAAAATGTACTTAAGTACAGTAACAAAGTATTTGTACTTAGTTACATCCCACCACTGGACATACGTGCTCTCCCTTCAAGAACTTAATTATTACAGCCTCCTATGCTTGAACACCGATATTGGATCGGAAAAGTATCGGTATCGGTCGATCCTCAGTTGTTATGTATCGGTATCGGATCGGAAGTGAGAAATGTGGATCGGTGCATCCCTAATGATGATTAGCCATTTAGTCGAAGTCGACTTTCGGCCACTTTATGGATCTGTCCTCTCCAAGCGTTATTGTCCTCGACGATTACTTTGAGTTCTGCGATCGTCTTGCTGTTGGCCGATTTGATTGTATCAAGCCAGCGTATTCTTTGCCGTCCTCTTCTTCTCGTCCCGCTCACTTTGCCCAGCATCATCGAAGTCTCCAGTGATTTTGCGCGCATAACGTGGCCGAAAAAGGACAGTTGCTGTTTGACAATTTTGCCCTCAAGCGACATTTTCGGCTTGATACGGTCCAGGACAATCTTGTTTGTTGTCCGCGATGTCCAGGGTATGCGCAGTAGTTTTCTCCAACACCAGAGTTCAAAAGCGTCAATTTTTCTTCTTTCCGCTTTCCTGATTGTCCAACTTTCACATCCATATGTTGCTATGGGAAAGACAATGGCGTTGACGAGTCTCGTTTTCGTCGCAATGCTCACGTCCTTGCTCTTCCAGACTTTATCCATTCCTTGCATTGCGGCCCGGCCGAGTGCAATCCGCCTTTTGATCTCTGGTCCGGATTCGCCGTTTCGGTCAATTTTGGCTCCCAGGAAGATGAAATCTTGGACTAGCTCTATCTTTTCATGGTTGATCTTGATGTTTACTGCATCATTGCACGCCGTTGTCATTTCTTTCGTTTTCTTGATGTTGAGATACAGTCCCATGCGTTCACTTTCCTCTTGAACTCGTCGGATCAAGTATTCCAGGTCTTTTTCACTTCCTGCAAGTATAGTTGTGTCATCCGCATATTGCAGGTTGTTGATAGTCCTACCTCCAATATGGACTCAGATTATGGTCTCGTCCAGGTTGCATTGTCGCATGATCATTTTGGCGTACAGGTTAAACAGGGCTGGAGATAAAATGCATCCCTGCCTGACGACTTTACCGATTTTGAACCAGTCGGTGTTACCACACGATGTTCTGACGGTTGCTTCCTGATTGGAGTACAGGTAGTCCCCGACTTACGAGCGCTCTGACTTACGAGGTCCCGGACTTACGAGCATGCATCTCATAAAAAAAATAAATAATAAAAAAATATAAATTTTTTTTTTTTTATTTTTTTTTATTTTTTTTATTTTTTTTTTTATAAATGAATACATGTACAGTACTGGACAGTCACCAAGCACTTAGCCTATCCTAACACAGTTTTTAAAGATGAAGGAATAAGTTGAATTGTCTGCCTTTCACATAAAGGGAGCAAGCTCCCTATGGAGCCTGCAGGGAGGAGGGAGACAATTCAACTGATTCCTTCATCTTTAAAAACTGTGTTAGGATAGGCTAAGTGCTTGGTGACTGTACAGTACTGTACATTTATCTATTAATAAATAAAAAACAATAAAAAATAAAAATACTGTATATACTGTATATTTTTAATAAATAGATAAATGTACAGTACTGTACAGTCACCAAGCACTTAGCCTATCCTAACACAGTTTTTAAAGATGAAGGAATCAGTTGAATTGTCTCCCTCCTCCCTGCAGGCTCCATAGGGAGCTTGCTCCCTTTATGTGAAAGGGAGACAATTCAACTTATTCCTTCATCTTTAAAAACTGTGTTAGGATAGGCTAAGTGCTTGGTGACTGTCCAGTACTGTACATGTATTCATTTATTAAAAAAAAAAAAAGTAAAAAAAAAAAAAAATTTTTTTTTTTTTTTTTTTTTACTATGTGTTCCTACTTACGAATTTTTGACATACGAGCGCCCCCTAGTGACGGAACTCGCTCGTAAGTCGGGGACTACCTGTACAGTGTTCGTATCAACTGTTCAATGTGTTCTGGTACGCCCATTTGTTTCAAACACGCCCAGAGTTTGTCATGGTCCACACAGTCGAACGCCTTGGTGTAGTCGATGAAACACATAGACGTCCTTCTGGTGCTCTCTAGCCTTCTCCATGATCCAGCGTAGGTTCGCGATTTGATCCCTCGTGCCCGACCTTTGCGAAAACCGGCCTGAACATCTGGTAGTTCCCGTTCCATGATTGTCGCAATGCGGTTTTGTAGAATCTTTAGCAGGATTTTGCTGGCATGGGAGATGAGCGCGATAGTTCGATAGTTGGAGCATTCCTGTAGATCGCCTTTTTTAGGAATCGTGACGAAAACTGATCTTGTCCAGTCTTTGGGCCACGATTTTGTGATCCAGATGTTCTGACACAATTTGGTAAGGATTTTGACTGGTATTGGCATGAGTAGCTCCGCTGGTAAATTATCCGTGCCTGGGGCCTTCCTGTTTGGTAGTTGTTTTAGAGCCCAAGTGACTTCTTCTTCCAGGATGCCCGGTTCCTGGTCCATCTGTTTGAGTTGATCGACCAGTTGGACTGATGGATTGCCAGCGTATAGCTCCTTTGCATAGTCCCGCCATCGTCGCTTGATTTGCCCCTCTTCTTGCAATAATGTACCATCGTTGTCCTTGATGGTAGACGCTTTGCGTGCCGTGAATGATGTTCTGGCCTGCTTGACATGGGTAAAGAGAGTTCGGGTGTGTGCCGCCGCTTTGGCGCAGGGGATAAGCGGGCGGCACATATGCTTGAGGCTGAGCCTCTCCACAGGTGTCGCGGGTTCACGTCCCAGACCCGACGAGCTTCTTTCTATGGTGTCTCCTCCCTCTCTACCGTTTCGCCCTCTCCCTCTCCAATAAAGGCCACTAGCGCCCAAAAAAAAAAGGGGCGTTCGGGTGTGACCGTGTCGATTCGCCTCTTCCATTTCCTCGCATTGGTTGTTCCAATATGCTTCCTTGTCCTGTCTGGCCCTTCTTTGGAATGCCGCATTGAGTAGAAGGAATTCCTCGATGTTCCCGCTCGCCTTAGCCATGCGGCGATGCTTGGCGATCTCGATCGCTTCGTCCGTCAGCCACTTCGATCTTTTCATTGGTTTCTTGAGCGGGATGATTTCCTCCGCTGTCTTTCCCACGATTGATTTGATTTTCGCCCACATCGCATCGGGCTCTTCGTTGAAATCGCTGAACGCCTCAAATCTGCTCTTTACTTCCATTACGTATTGGGCGGGGATGTTGTCTGTGTCAAAGCGGCATAATGCTGGAGGTCTCTTGATGGTTGAAACGGATCTTGATTTTAGCAACCAGTAGCTGATGATCGGAGCCACAGTCAGCGCCTGGATAAGTTTTCGTTGATCGTATTGAGCTTTTCCAGTAGCGCTGACATAGGAAGTAGTCGATTTGGTTTCGATGTATACCGTTTGGTGCTGTCCAAGTGTACAGCTGACGTTTGGGCTGTTCGAACCAAGTGTTCATGACTGAGAGATGATTTTCTGTGCAACATTGGATCAAACGGTCCCCAGCGTCATTTTGTTCACCAAGACCAAACTTGCCGACGGCAGGCAAGTCTTCACCTGATCCGACTTTCGCATTGAAATCTCCCATTACGAAGATTATGTCCCGAGCTGGGGTCTGGTCGATTGTCTCTTGGAGTTTGTTATAGAAATCTTCGATGTCTTTCTCTGCTGCATCCGTTGTTGGTGCGTATGCTTGTAGAACCGTGATTGAGCGGGGGCTTCCAGCGATGCATATGGACATAATTCGATCGCTTACGAAGTTAAAAGAGTATACGGCTTTGCTGACTGCTTTCGTTGCGATGAAGGCCACTCCATTGCGTTTGATGGTATCGCTTCCAGAGTAGAAGACGGTGTATTCATCGCTTTTGAAATATCCATTATCCGTCCAGTGAAGCTCGCTGATGCCCAGCAGATCGATATGGAGTCGTTTCATTTCTTGCTTGATGATTTCGAGTTTGCCTATGTTCATGCCGCGAACATTCCACATGCCAATGTTGTGAATCGTTGTTGGAAAAACGTAGACGTTTCCTTTTGCTGGGAGCCACATCAGCAGGTGGGAGTCCTGATGGATTTGTCCCATCCACGTCATAAATGCCCTCGTTACTTGAAAAACGTCCACAATCATCCCTGGTAATATGATAGGTGCCTTCCAGCCCAGAAGTCTCACCTTCCGGCACCATATCTGAACGTCTTTGATTGTACTGATCCATAAGGTATTTCGGCAAGATAGTGGGGTAGTTTGCCATTGCTTGCCCCACCCCTCCCCATTTATCCGGGCTTGGGACTGGCATGTAGTTGTTGCCAACTACAAGGCTGGTAATGTAATATTACTTCTTTTTAAATAAAATCCACATGATGTAATAATGTTTGAATAAAGAACACAAAGATTAAGGTTTAGGCGTAACAAACATGTGGAAAAACGGAGAAACAGAGAATATAAAGATTACTAAGGAAATAAATAAGAAATAGCCAGGTATCAATCATTTTGTTTACAACTTATATGTAATTCTGAATGTGACTTTTGAATTTATAAACAAAACAAGAAATAAAACAAACACAAAATACACTGTTTTTTGCCCTATTAGTCGCGTTTTTTTCCTGTTGCATAATTTAGATGCCCTGTGACTTACAAATATATGCCGAAGTGACGTATTGATGGATTTTTCCCCTTATATATATAAACTAATTTTTGGCTGAGATATGACCGTTTTCATTCGTTCTGACTGAAAATATTGAACACTACCATTTTCAGCCGCTAGATGGCACTCCAGTAGTATGGCATGCCATTGTATCATGCAATAGGTACAAGTGACTATTAATGACACAATCGGCTTGCCATAGATTGCCACAGTTGTCCAGCTCGCCTAGATCAACCGTCAAATCAGCTTCATTTTGCTGTGCCACCCCGACGAAATGCAACTAATTTCACCATTGAAATGCTTTTATTAAGTAAAAGTTCAACTGAGACACACCTTTGCTATAATGTCGAGCAAACTTATACAGTAAATGTTTTAGGTGCTTGTATTGTGAAATTTTGAAGAAATGCGCAGCGTTCCACCTTCCTGATTTCCTCCCTCAGAACTCACTCCTGGAGCACTGATGCAACGATTACTTTTGAAATTGCAGCTGATTTGACCGTCAAAGTGCATTTATTAATGAAAAGTTAAAGTTCCCCTGACGTCATCTTTGAACTTTCCATAAAATGGCACAACATATATACAGTATACACATACATATGTATATATATATATATATATATATATATATATACATATAT